>JAHDVE020011429.1:0-51754 GCA_022606495.2 Halesus radiatus | reverse complement strand
ATTTTACAGTTATCACCCATTTCCGCTTACAATAATTAATTTTAAAAGAAATGAACATTCGTTGATACATTTTCGACCTTCAATATATGGTTATACCCAAATTTAATAAAGCTTTTGGAGAGATGAATATTAAATTTCATGCTGCAAAACTTTATAATTCCTTACCAAATCAACTAAAAAAAAATTACAGAAATTAATATCTTTATAAATAAAATCAAAACATCGCTGATAAATCTGAGTGATTATGAACTTGCAAAACTATATAAAATCAAATTAAGATAAATGGATATTTAGTAAAAAAATGCAGGCCGCCTCAGAACAGTTCTCCCTATAGAGGAGGACTGTGAATGCTGTACTTTTTTTATAATAATATGCTTTACTTACATACTGTTCCTATAATTATGCATTATACTTACATACTGTTTTTATAATTAAACATTATACTTACATACCGTTCTTATAATTTGCATTATACTTACTAAATGTTCTTATAATTATGCATTATACCTACATGCTGTTCTTATAATTATGTATTATACTTACTTACTGTTCTTATAATTATGCATTATACTTACATACTGTTCTTATAATTATGCATTATACTTACATACTGTTCTTATAATTATGCATTATACTTACATACTGTTTTTATAATTATGCATTATACTTACACACTGTTCTTATAAATATGAATTATACTTACTTACTTTTCTTATAATTATGCTTTGTACTTAAAAATTATTACTAAGGTCACATACATGTAAAACCTTTAAATAGAAACTAATAAAAAAATAAAAAAATCCCAAACGTTTTTTTTTCTATTTCGTAGCAAAAATGTTTTGCTGGACTCACTTATTTTATTACGTAATATTATCGAAACCTTGATTTAATTTAGTTCAATCGATGGTATAGTGCAAAAATGTTTATAATTTTATAATGAAATTCAATTCGTTTGCTTTCTTTTAATAATAATATTGGTTCTTTAATCCAGAAGGTATGCAGGGGTAGTATAATGCAATAAGTTCCATAAGTGATAATAATACAAACAAAAAAATAACAATAGGTACTTAAAATAAGGGTAAGAAAAAAAAACAAAAGAAATACACAGAAAAAGATTAATCTGTAAAATATCCAAAATAAGTTCATTTACTAAGAAAGAAAAGAAAAATGAATAAGTTTATGGAGGATATTTGATGGTTTCCCGTCTCCAAAGGGCCATCAAGGAAGACTCCATCCATGCAGCCGTAGCAGTAATGATGGTATTCTTGGATTGGCGTACTCTGCACCATAGGCTTCTCATGCGGTCGTGGAGAAGTACCCTGAAAGAGTGCACTCGTCCTTCCAGGAACATTTCTGTAGCGCTGCAGAATATTGGTAGTCGGAATAGTTGGCGATATGCATTATTGTAGGTGACTTTTATCTTTTGCCATTGGGATGCAGTATAATGCACCCACAGTTCTGACGCTTACAGAGATGTGCAGAATGTGTTGAACAGTATTCTTTTAACGTTTTTGCGCTGCACACCGCTGATATCGCACTTCTTTGCTAACATATTGAAAATAGTGACGGAAATCGCCTTGGTAGCAGTGTTGAACGACAATAATTTATTTTATGTGAATTGCACTTAAGTAACACGTTTGTGCACTATGCCATATGGAAATAAAATTACCATAAAAGTTAAAACTGCACTATTTCTGTGCGAAGTGCTTCTACACAACAAAATATGAATATTGCAAGGCTCTTGTAACCATTACTTCAATAACTTCTTCTCGGTGAACGATGACTGTGACATGTGTATCGGATTTCTACCTATTTTAGTTACAATCAGTAAGTTGTTATTCTGAGAAAAGGGCACTGAAATGATAAACCAACAGAAGTGCTTTGTGGGCATGATCGTGTGCCCAAATTAAGCTTAATTCTTCCTTTCTATTGGGGAAATTAATCAAACATTGTCACTCTCTTGAGGAGATAATCAATTAAATTAGCCTTTCAGGGGCCTAGCAATCGAAGGGTCTTGTGCAAATTGGCGAGATTAGTCTTCTTTCAAATCTTTATAGATCAGGGATTCTCTTTTACGGATTTCCTATTCAGTCTGCAAAATACGACGTTTTAATGCTTTTTTAACGTGGAAAATCAAATATATATTATTATCAATTGGACTTAGTTATGTAGAAAGCCGCCAAATTGACTTTTTCATGGTTTTCTACAGATAAACACGAGATCTTTATTTGCTTAAAACATTCAAGCTCCAAATACAACAACAATATACAAAAACTGATAATCAATCCACAAACGCACTTTTGAATTGTCTAATTTTCTAACGCCTTTTCTCAGCTTTATCATTTTTGGGTTGTATGCTTTCTGCATAACTACGTCCAATTACTGCTGTCGAAGCGACAAATTAAGCTTATTGCGTTATATTTCAAACTTAATCCTGAAGGCACAGAAATAGAACGATTTCTCTATATTAACATGAATAATAATTATTAAAGAAAAATTGTTTTCCTTGAAATGATTTATTTGTCAATATATCCTGTATATCCAGCTGAAATCTGTGCCTACCCTAAGAAAAACAACGAAAAATCACCACTGACACCGATGTACGCGTTTATTCGCTGAACGAGTATATTTGGCAATCTGTTGTGTAATGCACCGAAGGTTCATTAAAACTTGTTTTGATGAGGATGTGAGTTTTATTAATTTTCAACGATGAATCATTTTTTGTAGAATCAGGATTAAAGATATTTAGTAAATTTATTATTATTTATAAATTCGATATCGTCGGTCAATGATAGGCAACACTTCATTTATTTTAGCAGAATAAGTAATTCTTGCACAAATAAAACGTAATCCAAAGGAAGATAGTTGAATTTCTTGACTATTTGCTTAAATTAAATATATATTATTTATCATGTGAGGTGTAAAATGCTATAATAATTTAAAATACAAAAAAATAATCAACGTTTTAAAACTTTCGCCAGATTCTCATTATAAACATAATTGCGCTTCCTTTTACCTTTGGAACGCCGCGCTTTCATGATCTGGTCTAGAGATCCCGTCGTGTGTCGGACGTAAATCTGCGCGCGGCAGTCTATTTTCGAAATAACTTACTAGTTTTTTTTTTGCAAAATGATATTTTTGTTAATTTTTTCGTCTTACCAGATATATTTTCTCCCAACCGTCTGGATCCAGTGAGACTATGGCATCTCCAATTGGGGAATGTTGTGAGGCTGAAGGTATTGGGGAAAATACCTGGCTATTCAGATCTGATCACCAAACACGGCTAAGCCATTTCAAGCAACGTTTCAATTCTGAATGGTGGTCTTTCACCAGGGCTATACTGAGAGTATCTTCCACTCTGGAATGTGCGCAAATATACTATATATTATTTTTAAATCAATTAATTGTGAAACAACACAATTAAATAAAATTAATTTGAACCCGCGACCTTCGGATTCGTAGTCGAGAGCCTTACCCCTCGACCATGGAGGCCATCAGAATGCGTTTATATATTTATGAAAATTGTGTATATCTGTCAAAAAAATGAAATACTACAATATTCTTGAAGATTCATTTAATTTCCACAAAGTAAATGTAATTACATTGTATAAAAAAACACTTGTTTACTTACATTTTAGCAGATTTTACGGAATAAAACCCAAATGATCTGCACGTCAAGGAATGAAGCAATACTTCACAGTAGTTATTTTGTTTTAAATTCCAGACGAGCGGCGTTTCACAAAACGAAGAGCAAGAATTGTTTTCAGATTTATTTTTTTGTTGGCCAACGAATGTAATTTATTAATTGATAAACTAAAGTTCTTAAAAACTTAAGACAAGATTCTTGTGCATAGCGCAAAGGGTAACAATTATTATTTTTATAAACAATAATTATTAATCTAAAACACTCATCCAAATTGAAAAAACCTTCCGAGCAAAGATAAATGTCGCCGGCAGGACTCGAACCCGCACCCTTCTAATGTCCGGTCAGATGCTCTACTGTTGAGCTACGTCGGCTTATCGCAAACCCGCCAAGTTAATCAATATATACTAGTGTTCCATTCAATAATTACTGTTTTTATTATATTTTCACCTGTAAATGTAATTTAATTTAATAAGCTACGAACATTTTTTAAGGTCGAAAATCGCACAAAAGGAAAGTATGTTTTTTTGTGTTGCCCATCGGCCATGCTGGTGTTCAACGGTTAAAAATTTTGCATTCCCCATCGGCCACGCTGACACACCAGAGATTAAAATGTTGTGTTCACATATAGAATAAAGCATAAGAAATGCGATCTGGGCATATTTCGTGATCCAAAAAATCAATTTTAATCAAATGGAATTGCAGTATACAATGCAGGCAGTGTAAACGATAGAGAGCGCTGTATTTTTTGTATTTTCGTTGACTCTCTCGGGGCTAAAAGCAAAAGGCACTAAGTCAAAAGCACACAAGCTTTCATTTTAATCTACATGGAAGGCATTTCCAGTTCGTATTCTTTATTATATGTGTTCACCTCTCTCCTTGACTCAACACGCAGATAGCACGTGATCGAAACCCGGTGTGGAAATATGCAATCTAAAAAAAGTAATATGATGTAGGTACCTACTCGTGGGTTAGCATTTCATTCTAGGGTTGAAGATTATCTCTGCATCGCTATCAAGGTAAACACTAAATAACCATAAAAGCTCCGTCGAAAAATAAAAAAATGACGATACGACGACGACGCGGTGCGACGTGGCGCGAAAATTTCAAATTGATGGAATATCTTGGAAGCGTCCTACTTGCCAAACAACAAGCGACGAATGGTGCTTTTGCAGCGCGGGACTTCAGCGACACGATCAGTCGATTTGATATTTTCGCGCGAATTGGAAGCGAAGATGTTAGCTATTTTTCAACACGGTTCAAGTGGAAATTTCTTTATTGACCAAGTAATATGGAGTTTTTCGTAATGTCACGAAAATATTAAAGGAAACGTCAAAATACAAAAAAAAATTTACTAGTTATATACTTTGTAAACAAGATATTAATAAACAGATGTAAATGACGGATATTATAATATTGCTCATGAAAAAATGTTTTTAGAAGGAAATTGACCGAGTTTTCTATATTAAAGCTAAGAAATTATTATGAATACGAAATAAATAAAACTTAGTTCTACTTCTTTGAGACATATATATTTTTGTATAATTTTGTATTTATTATAGGAGTTTTCAAATAAATAAAAAACCCTCACGTCCGTCCATGATCGATAGCGGTGACTGATGTAGCGCGAGCGGACAAAGCGCAGGTACGTAGGACAACGTTTTCGTGTCGCATCTCTTCGCTTTCAACCGCTTTAAACCGCATCGGAATCGCGTTCGCGCCATTCCGCCTATGCGAGATGCAGAGTTAAAATCGAAAGGCGACTCAAAATGGCTATAGCTATATTTAATGACCAGATCTGAATAGCCAGATATACCTAACCATCCTCTTCGCTTCCCTATCTGCTTCTCCTACTGACTTCAGCCTCGCAACATTCCCCAAATATATGCCACAGTTCCACCATTTCCAGCTAGAACGTTCGTACGGTATCAAATGAGAAAGACATGCCAATTTTTAGCAGCCAAATACCTACATTATGTTAAAAGCAGTTTCAAAATAAAGTTTTTTTGTTCGCATTATAATAAAAAAAAATTATCATTTAATGGAAATATCAAGTTGTGAGCTTGACACAATTCAACAGCAATCTCTAGCCGTACGAAATTGCCTTTGTTCCAGCCGACACACCAGAAATTGGTCACTTTTTCAAAATTAGCAATTATATTAATCCGTCAAAATTAATTGTGATTCGTTCGGATCACGCGAATCACACGTTTTATCGTGACCACACACGTAAATGACCTGTTAGTTTTAATCACGCCGGGATCTCAGAGACTTGCCGAACTAATAACGCTATTTTACATTTTAGTCTTGCTACTCGGACGAGTGGGCAAAAAATTGACGCCTACTCGCATCGCACTGAGGTCAGCAAAGTGAGCAAATGTGATTTGATATTAATCATTCAAAGTTTTCATCGCATGAATGTTAAAGAATGTGATTGTCATGTTGCCCGTATCTGATTTTCGTAGAGTTTGATGTGTAGCACATACACCCACAACTACACTGCCGTAAGTTAAAATATGTCAATCTGATATTCCGTACTTTGACGTTTTACGTCTACGAACATCTGTGACCTTTTCTGTTTCATATTTCTTTGAGATTTGTTAATACTATATTCTTGTAATAAAGAAGAATGTATAATAAAGTTTACGTATTATTTTAATAGTTTCCAAAATATGCTCTATCCATTATATGTATTTATCTATTGTTATGCTTAAACCTTAAACATATATCTTTTCTGTCAGTGGTGAGCATTTTGATGAATTACAGTGGTTAGGATAATTTTTAAATTATTAATAATAATATTGAACATTGAAGAAGGTAATATTAATAAATTTTAAAAATGAAACCGGAAGGAATACAGAAAATATTATCTTCTTGAATGAATAAATATTACAATGAGGTTTATAAGCTTCAATAAGTTAGTCCAATAAAATGATCAATCTTGATATTTATTGTAGGAAAGTTTTTCTACGATAGTGTAAATGTAATGTCATTAAGCAAGTTTTGTCCAGTTTAAGTAGAGTAAATTGTCATCCAACCATTGTTTATTTCTACATTCGCGTTTTGATAGGCATCTTCTAAAGTTTTTTTCTGTGATTAAGGCTGTGTAGTAAATAAAATTGTATTTTTTCCAATTTTTGGATTTGTAGGTTAGTATTTCCTGCATTATAATATTTACTTAATGTTGCATTTTTGCTTCACTGTCTTTTAAAAGTATACTCGTACAATCAAATGTAGTACTTTACTCATTACTGTCTTCTAAAAGTATACTTGTACAATCAAATGTAGTACTTTACTCATTACTGTCTTTTAAAAGTATACTTGTACAATCAAATGTAGTACTTTACTCATTAACCTAATAAGTTTTCATAACTATGCCTGAAGATATTTTCCAAATATTTGTATTTATACTTCAAAAAAATTTAATTCACCTTGTGGTATCATTTTAAATAAAATTAATAATAAATATTTGGTGTAAGCCTCTATTTAATGTATAAAGATTAACATATTTCGGTAGCTAAACTTCCCTCGTACTGTATTGTGTAACTATCCTAATGAGGGAAGCTTCGCTTCTCACACATATTGGCATTTATATATTGAAAAGTGGTTTACACAAAACGTTTATCATTAATTTTATTTTTTATTTTATTTTTTTATATATTTATTTCTTGCTAAAGCAATCCCGATGAGTTTCAAAACTCATTTTAGGACGGGAGGAATTTACAATACATAAGTAGGAGATAGTACATACAATTTTACATTGACAGCAAAATATTTGTGTTTATATTTCTTTGCTGACTCTCATATAGTTAACAGTTTCATTTTGAAATGTGTTACCGCCATTTAACTCTAAATTCCCGGATCTAGGAGAACAATTACATACAATTGCACAATATGGGGAACTTGATTGGATTGGAGGGTAGGAAAGTGAAAGGAACGTGAAAGGTTGAGAGATACCTGATTATTAAAATATAATGATTATTATAATCTCCCACTGTCCAATAGAAATCACGTTTTGGTTCTAATGGTGATTTCTCGCCAAGGCGATACAAATATAATCATCCTCTGTAACGAATTCCTGTTTTTTGTTGAAATTTTTGGTATGATCGAGTGAATCAAATATAATATAGCCTTCCCTTGTAGAAAAGTGGCGTGATGTTTATGAAAATAATTAACGCACTGCGGCATTGATTGGAATGGCAGTTTCTCAACTCAAAGGTGCGCCTAAACTGATATTGTTTTTTTCGTTTAATTAATAGTTTATTACTATATGTGACTGGTAAATAATCAACTCTCAACATAAAGGAAACTAATAAAACAACTAACGTGTTACTGAGATAAGAGTCCGTCCAAATTTTTCCAGTGCCTCTTCGTCGTCACCTGTCATCCGAAATAATACATTGTGTTAATTACATTGACTATTATTCTGACTCAATCACAATACCCCTTAGTAAAATCTTAAATGTAAAAGGCCATCATAAAAACATCAAGGGGCAGCGACATTACAATAACTGTACATATAGGTATCCACATTTCCTTTTCCATTTTATCTGGCCAAAAAATAAAAACATGGATATGATGTTTTTAGCGTGACCAGGGATATTTCCCTCGGCTATTCGCCGCAGGGTTTAAGCAGGTCCGAGTATAATTTCGTATTAAATGTGACAGCTCAACATGGTAGCGGGATGATTGAATTTGAGATAAGGCTACCCCTTCGGCTTGCGATTTAATCTTTGGGGGGCATTTTTATTAAGCAGAATATTATTTATTCCGATAATTTTTTCCCTAAAATCTACTGAATCTTTAGATTAGTGCGATTGAAAGCTTAAACGTGTTATTGAAAAGGGTTTGAAGCTTAAAAAATAGCTCTTACGGTGTGATAGTACATACAAGAAACTTAAGACGGATTCCTTTTAGGGTGAATATTTGTGGATTTTTTACAAGTTTTGATTTGTTGAAACATTAAAGTTAGTCACGGACCTAATATCTCCTTCACTGAAATGAGGGACAAAATATTAATACCCGACCCTATTTATACAAGGTGCCCTTTCCAACACACACTTCTTTTTTAGTTACATGTAATATTATTATAAGACAATTTTATTTTAGTGCTGACGTTATTGTCCATCTCACTTGTGTCGAGATGGAAATTTACAATTAGATATACGTTATATAGAAAACAGATGACTGGTCAGTGGCTGAGTTGGCATCGCTTCTGAGTCTCACCCAGGCGTCGCGAGTTCAATTACTTGCCTGGCTAAGTCCTCCACTATGACACAAGCAACATCTTGCGCTTACAGTGATGGTAGTAGGAGATTTAAAATTATCAGGTTATTCGTAAATAGGGAATATTTCTCTCTTACCGCCCTGGTGAAAGACAAAATTCGTAAAAGAAAGTTGCTTGAAATGGCTTCATCCGTATTTGGTGGCCAGATCGGAATAGCCAAGTACATATCAACCTCCCTATTCTCTATCTCTTTCCTTTTCCCACATTCTTCAGCTTCATTACATACCCTCTATTTGGGGATGTCGTAGTGCTTGCGTAATACTCTTGTTCAGTATTTATATGAAAATGGTAAAATTAAGGAATCACCTTAGTTTCACGAACCATATTCCGCTTCCATCTACCTTGAATATGTTCATTAACTTTCCCTACCCCATCCATTCTCAAAGAGATATTTATGTTGATATTTATTCATTCAATCAAAGATCATACGATCCGAGAAAAAGGTAATTGAATTGAAAATGTAAATATTCGTTTCTTTATTTTGTTAATGGATACAGACACAGACAGCGATTATCAAACTATATAAAACATTTACTATAGAATTCGCACGCATCCTATTTTTCACATATAAACAGTTCATTCGATAGATTTGCCACAAAGCAACAAAGCCCACCCAAAACAATATAAAAAAAAAACATGTTCATAAAATGTTAAATAGATTAATTATATGCATTACGATGTTTTCTCTTACATGGCAGTGAAAAATATAATGATATATTTATAATCAATTTGCTGTATCTATACCCACATGAAAAAAACGTTAACAAGCTACAGTAGAATATTTCAAAAGATTGTATAGACCTGAGATCGAAGTACTAGATAAGTACTGTCCGTATAAAACGGAAGTCATGAATTGAATTATTCGAAATTCGAAAACTGTTACCGCCCACTCTATTAAGAACGGAGCAGCCTCTGGATAATAATTACATTGTTTTACAAAGTTGTTTATTAATTATCACGAAGTAACTTATCTCCGTTGTAATGGAACTTTTTAGACAAAGAGGGACAATAAGCTCTTTGGAACAACCTGCCTTAGCAACCCACAATGACGGAGTGTTATTAAGACGGTGCAAATATTGTGAAACTTACAAAAAATACTATTTGTCATCACTCAATGTATGATTTAAACTTACTTATTTATGTAAGATCTTACACAAAACATAATTATTACAATTTAGTAGGAAGATTTCAAGTACCCTTACATATATCATTATTATATGATTGTTAAATTATTTTCTGGAATGAAAAAGCTTAGCTTAATTAATCCTTCCTTGCCGGTGCTAGGATTATTTGACGTGTCTTTAATTATGTCAATATCTCTATATCAATATTCAGCAAGACATTTATATTAAAAGAAAAAAATTTTTTTTTTAATAAAGCGAGTACAACAGAAAAAAATATTTTGACGAAATATCTGGAAAAAACAGTCAATACATAAGTATGACTACCTAGATTGATAACTTTCCTAGTGGTGCAGTAGTGAGCGAGAGGGGTATAGAGTTTCGCTCACCGTGACACCATGCACGGTTGTCAGTAATAGGCGGCGGTCTGCCGAATGGACGTGCTATGCTTTTTATGCGTGGCTGATGTTTTTACTCGTTTTCAGCATTTTTTCGTAATATTTTATTTATGTATATATCTAAGAGAGAAGGGTAATAGAAGAAAGAATGTGCATGGGAAGAAGAGAGAATGATTAAGATTAAGCGATTACTTTTGGTTCACAGTTAATTACGTTCTAATTTAAAGAAGCTATAGTGAATAACCTCCGTAACAGAGGTAGAGCCATAAAGTATCGTCCCGGCGAAAGACTGCCATTCAAAATATACATAGATGAGCTTAGGAAAATTCTGAAGAAAACAAGAATCGGATGCCACACTGCCGGGGTATGTATGAACAATATAATACTCGTACAACAAGCTGATTTTCAAAGCAAATACTGGTCCTGCTGTCATTTTGCCCATACATCTCGGCAGAGCAATCTTAAAATCTGCAATGAAATAAAATACTTGGGGCTTGTCATCTCCGATGACCTAAATGATAAAAATGACATAGAACGCCAAAGAACAGCACTGAGCGTGCGAGCCAACATGCTCGCCAGAAGATTTTTCGGGTGCAGTCCTCCGGTAAAGAAGCAACTATTCGAGACATTCTGCATGAGCTTTTACTCTAGCGAACTATGGACAAGATACACACAAGGCGTCATGAACGCACTCCGAGTACAATATAACCACGCTTACCGGGCGCTGTTTGGCCTCCCTTGGCGATGCAGCGCCTTGCAGATGTTCGCAGAGAGAAGGCTGCATGGGTTTGCTGCTTTGATGCTCCACAGAGTAGCCGGAACGAGTCAGCGCTACAACCAGTCAGCGCTGCCCGAGATCGGAAAACACTCTTGTCCAGGCCGTCGCCCAGTGGCAGGGCGCGCCCCTAGATCATAAATCTCTCTCACGTCACCGTAGCATAAGTGCTGAATATTTTCAACTTTTTTATTTTAATTAATTTTTTTATGTTCTATTTCCACATCATGTATTTTTTTTTAAATGTATTATTTTATATGTCTGACAGAGTATTGCACTCACCGCTTTCTTTAGATTAAATAAACACAGTATTATTATTATTCATCATCGAAACATTACCCGTAATGGCTTTAACCATCTTTAGTGACCAGATCTGAATATCCAGGTACTTCCCGACGTTTATCTTCCTCATATCCTTCCCATTCTAATCCCTGTATTCTCACAACATATCCCGATTGGGGTGATGTACCAAGAGCTGAGAAAAAAAAGAAATCATTAACGAAGGAGCTTTGAAAAATATATTTAAATATTGAACATAATTCATTATTATAATTCATAGAGCGTTGAAACTGGATCATAGTTGGAATTGCCTACTAGACTATTTAAAATTGTATTATAATAAAATTTGGTTGCATGCAAAAAGTAACATGGTTTTAAAGTAGAAAAAAGTAGGCGCAAAAGGCAATTTTATCCCAAGTACCTAAGCAATTTATTTATTAATGCAAATATAGTCGGTGTACCTTGGGTAACTACCCCTTTGGCGACACGGTTTTACATTTTTCCAAATTTAAGGGCTGTTAAAGAGATCACTATCTAACTATCTGAGGGTCTCAGCATTTCGCCTTTCTTTTCCTCGCAGAGACAAAGTGGCTTTTATGACTATATTATTTCGCCAATTTTTCGGAGCTTACGTCATAAAAAGCTGATATATTAAATCGAATGAATTTGATGGGTGATATATTTCGTTTATGCGCGAAAAATGTACATACTGTCTTCCTTAAAATTTTGCGAAATTTTTCGTTTGCTTGTACTATATATTTTGCGGTTTAGTATAAAAATCATATTAATGATATTCTTAGAAGACATGATACGATCAATTTAATTTATTGCCTAAATTGGATAATGTCAATAGTTGAAATAACTGACGAACATCTATTGAGGCGATGCATTATTATGGATGAAAAAAGGAGTGTTTGACGATATGTATCATCTCTTCCTATCTTGTATTAGTCCAACTGACCTACTCTACATGAAAAAAAATGCAAATCTGTATGCCTTTTAGGCTCCTTAAATTATTAGGCTATTAAAAAATATCTTTCTTTGATTATTCCGCTTTACCCACAAATATCATAAACTGTTTTAAACCAGTGTAGCAGTAATTCTCGTGCCATTTTGTATTATCACGTTTCAGCAACCACAGCTCGCTGCCCGCATAAACAAATTATTGTTATATCGTTATAGTTTATCAATAAATTATTATAAGTGAAACTTAATTCATTGTTAGCAATCCTGATACTACAAAAACTATATTGGTGGCCCCGACGTGAAAATAAATTAAAAATAGCTACTTTTACAATATTAGTGATATTTCAACTAATCAATTGTGAACACATCATAAAGCTCATAAATCTGAGTGATACGAACCTCAATCTTATCAATATTAATCAATAATATAACCTTTTTTTTACTGCTCAATTTTAAACAATTTTTTTTCCTCATAACACCAACCAGTACCTATCAAACACATGTAATATTTGTTTTTCTCATATTTTCATAAATATTTAACGATTATACTATAATCAAATTATCTGGCATGCGTAAACGATTACTCTATACTTTTTCTTTACTAATCTCAATCTCACTTAATATGAACTAAACTTCTCAATTTGACTGTCCTAAAATCGGATTTGTTCCTAGTTGGTCAGTTAAAGCTTTCTTACATTTTGTTGTTAAATAATGTGTTTCAAAAGTTTAAAAGTTCATTTTAAAAAAAACCATAATACGATACTTTTTGGGTTAATTTTTCAGATATTAGTATTATTTTGTGATATCTGCAATATTAGCTTTCATGTATCAATTTCACTATGCCCGAAATACAAAGGGAGGGAAATTAGAATTTAATTAAAACATTAGTGGAATTAAACTCTCTGTCGTATGAAGACCACAAATCTTTTGAACTATTCACGAGAGCACATACAACCCGTATATGGCTGTTTTAAATCAATCATTTTGTGTGTAAGTCTTGGTTAACTATTTGAATTATATTATAAAGTAGATCTGAAGGTTTTCACGACTAAGCAAACCTTCAACATTGGTTTTTTGAGTTCTCTGTTGTATCAACAAGCCTGACATCAACATTTTATATTACATATTTATCATTTTTGCATCAATATGACCAAACCAAAACAATTTGAGCGGTCTTGAAATCAATCTTCCGGAGTATTCTTATTAATGAGAAATTTACTTAATTTAATTTAATTTAATTTCTTAATTCCTACCATTTAACATTTACTTAATATATATGTACGATATATTTACATTTTAATTTAAATAGTTTCCATAAAAATCAATATTTTAAATTTCATAGCCGTTCCATAGCTGTACTTTATTAGAACTAATGGACAAAAGTGACTATTGAAACAACAAATGTGTAGATAGTGTTAACTTACGGATTTGTGCGGGGAAAGCGGAAATGCGGGAGAAGGTAAGGAGGAAGGTTGGGAAGGTGAATCTGCGGGAGACAGTGTGTGTGTGTGTGTGTGTGTGTATACCCTGAGAGGGGTTTTCTTCCAGGGAGCTCAGCTCGGGACCTACGACTAGCTCACAATCGGCAGGCCTCAGAGCTCTTCTTCAGGATCGTGAATCGACAGTCAGTCTTATAATTGGGGATTGTGACTCGAGACTTTATTAATTAAAACTCTCAGATGCTTTCAGTAATCAGTTGTTTACTCGGTATAAAACGACACAGGCATAGTAAGATTACACAAAGGGATCATGCTAACCTAAATGTTACAAAAATGTTACGGGTAATCTAAGATTCTCTCTCTCTGAAATAACTCTACGAACGGCATTGTTAAATGTGGCTCGAAATGGAATTACAACACAATGTAAAGGGGATAATCAAGATACAGCTCACGGTTGGGAATGATGGTTGTCGGTCGTGCGTCCGGGTAATATTCCATCGCCAAGTCCATGATGGATGGTGCACCTCGGAGAGGATGTTGACAAGCCCGGGTCCACAGAGAAAAATGAAGCGTTGCGAGCCCGCGGCCGTACCCGGGACCGCGTATGAGTAATGTTTATTTTTTGACGCTAGGGGTGCTAACTTAACGAGTGGCTAGTAATTTATAGGGTATATGCGTTATGTAACAATAGATCCGGGTCTTGAAAAGTTCAAGAAAGACAAATATTGATAACTCATTCAATGAACTCATCGTTTTATAAAAAATCTGCATACTTATCTTGTATGAGTACTTATCTGAAAAACGATTGTATACAACAACAAAATTATTAACGAATATTTCGCTTTATCTTCCGACCAGATACCTGTCCTAAGCTAAAAAATAAATATCATTAACAGGTTTCGTTCCCATTCCACAGTGATGATTTATTATTCATGGGCGTCCCTCTCCACTCAAATCACTATAATAATTTGTCACTCATCGATTAGTCATTTTTACATTAAATTATTCATTCCCACTCCGGGACCCGGAACCATTAATTCCCGCTTAGTAACACGACTGAACAGAATTCTGTAGGAATTCTTCACAGCGGGATGTGGCAATGTAGAATGGAAAAATTGCGAGTGAATACCACCCGAGATTCTTAGATTTTGATCAAAGATTTTCAATGAGATCACACAAAAGAGTTGTATAGCAACTCGACAGTCCCGTAATTATGATTACAAATCTACATCTGAGATGCTAATGGTACTATTTCCAAAAAATCGATTGTTACAAACGCAATGTCGTTCAAGAATACAAATATATTGAAAAAAACTTTTTGATAGTAAAGTATTTGGTGTAGCTAAATATGTAATTAATGGGTTTAAAAATAATTTCACGCAAAATAAACCGAACTGAGGTAGAGGTAAAATATTGTAAATTGAACAATTTCCCCTCAGATATAGAAATTATCATTTCAACGAGCCTGTATTGGCTTAGCATGAGAAGTGCAATGATTTTTAAATTCCTTAAATTAATCTGTATCTAAAAAAAAATCATAAAGCCAATCTTTTACAAATTTAATACTTAATATCTACATTTTCGGAAAAATTGCATAATACTTAAAACAATGTTTTCAATAGCATGTCTAAATACAATATACGCATTGAAGGGACACATGGTTGCCGCGAGAGCTCAGCGCTTAGATATCTAAAGATGCCAGTGTTCAAATCCGTTCAAATATTTTATAAATATTCTTTTCAAACATATAAACACTTCAACACATATTAAAAAT
Organism: Halesus radiatus; assembly: GCA_022606495.2. Classification (NCBI taxonomy): domain Eukaryota; kingdom Metazoa; phylum Arthropoda; class Insecta; order Trichoptera; family Limnephilidae; genus Halesus; species Halesus radiatus. The sequence continues at coordinate 36,072 of JAHDVE020011429.1, read as the reverse complement.
TTTAGCTGTTAGTAAAATTGCCAGTGTCTATGAGTTGATTATTCTACGTTGTCTATACACATCGGTATTAGATATTAAATTTTATGATATTACTATATTAATGTATTGTCCCTCATAACATAGGTAAACTCCTAGCGTAGGGGGACGTTATATATAAGACAGTTTATAAAAAAAATTGTTTAGTTGAATACAAAAAACAAAATGTCAACGTGCCACAATCCGACCAACTGGTCTAATAAAAAAATACGATTGTCTTTATAAAATCGTTGTCATTTCTTTAACCAAATACATAACTAACAATGTAACCTTTGGCAGCAATCAGACGTTCATTACTACATTATTATGAAGCTACAATAAATGCTTTCTTTCCCAGCGTCTAGAACGCCAAATTGTCCTGGTTAAACCCGGACGTGTCTTTTTGCAAATTGGACTATTCTCCTTCGCGCCGGACAGCGTCTTCTCTGCTTAATCCCCACAGGCGAGTGACTCGCGATTTTTTAAGGTTCTATTATAGTTAGCTCAGTTTTTTTCTGCTCGCCTCTTGCGTCACTCCGGACAAATTGGTAAGTACACGTGAATGGGTGATTCTAATAGAGTCTTCGAGAATCATTTTTATTTTTCTAGACCATTAGTAATGGGATATTAAGAGAATGTGATTATTATTTTTCCGCGATTGAGTCAGACGATTCAATTACATTTAAATTACTCTGAGACGCGGAACTAAGAGAGACCTAATAATAATTTACGCATTTTATTAAATTGCACTACGTACTACCTTGATTTTACCTGGCTATACCAGAGTTTCCACAACTTTTTTTTCGAAAATTGGAACTAACGAAATAACGACTTGTCTCATTTTTGCCGGTTAACTGAATAGATAAGGTCAATGTTCATGATGGAATAGACGTTCTTAAATTATTTTTATTATTTACTTCAATAAACGCAAATTCAAATTATTGTGATTTTGTTAACACAATAAATGAAATGATAAAATGAAACAAACCGTTAATTTTATTAACAATTACATTCAAATGTACAATTTACATATTTTTAATAAATTGAAAATTTTTGTATCTGTCTACCACGCAATACAATCAAATCTCCTTATAATCTGTAATATGTTAGATGAATAGCAGCCTACCAAACTAATATACCTCCAACCAAGAACCAAGAGATTATCCACGAGATAATTATAAGAGATAAACCAAGAGATTATCCACGAAAAATTATTTTTGAAAAATTTTAAATATTAAAATTTTATCATCTAGTTCGAAAAAACATAATAAATCAACTAATAAAATAAAAATAAAATCATAGTGTCTTAAAGTCGTTGTTACGAGGGGAAAACAGGGGAAGGATGATGATGAAAACCCCCACGATAGAAGCCAGTGTTACAAGGGGAAAAAGGGGAGAAGAAGGACTAGGCAGTGTTTGTGTTGGATTGAGAGGAACAGGGGGAGAAGAGGGTTGGTGTAAAGAAAGCAGTGCAACTCATCCTAAGATCAGATTCAGGACTGGACCCTGCTCCACCGTGGTATAGCTCAGCTGGTACAACATAATGTTTCTCTTTCTCAAAGTCAAAGGGGTCGGCCGCAGCCTTAGAATTGAAGTGGGTATCTACTCTACTTAATTAAAAAGAATGCGTGCTTTTAACTCAGAATTTATTTATAGCAAAACATGGACAGGTGAGTTATATGCGGGTTTCACCACAAAGGTGGTATCTAAGCTGTTCTAGACAATTCTCTCTCTCTCTGAAGGATCTCCAACCGGTCAAGATAATGGGAAAAGGCACACATATACAGCACATAATAAGAAGGGGAGTTTTGATAGCGGCTTACATGAGTAGCTGGTAGTCAGGCGACGCCAACGGAAAGCCAGAGTCCAGGTGGCCAGCGTCCAAGGTACACAGGTATTAAAAATTCCCACACTTATTTTAACAATTAAAGAGACACCATACCAGGTGTTTACAAGGGGTAGTATGGTAACTATTTGCTACAGGCCTAGGCCCACGTGCAGTTGATGTTTCCATGTCTGGAATCGGATGATGCAATAAAGAGCGGCTGCGTGCTCAAATTACGCACCCATCTGATGATTCGGTGTCTGAGATTGGAATGAAAGGCGTCCGCTCGCTCCGCGAGCACACGCCGTTCCACGCGGCCGGAAATTATCTGCCCGTTAGACTCATTGGTTGATTAACTAAGATGGCCGGCGGAAACTCACCGGATTGGTTGATAATGGTGATCTCCGGCGAGATGTACTGTTATTGGTTGAAACGTAACGTTTTGCAATCGAGCGGCTAGAAGTAAACCAGAAGCAAGAAGTATTATTCCTTCGCGACTAGAATCTCCTATTCGTAACGTAACATCGTACATGTCAAATATATTTATTCTTATTACAAAAATTAATATAAAACCTTTTGAGCCCAACATCATTATACATATCTATAATAAAAAATACTTCAACAGCCTACCGGAAAATATCAGAACAATTGAAGATGAGAAATCACTAGTAAAAGCAATTAAAGAACTGTTCAACGTAAAAATAAATGATAAAATTATCTCAAAAAAAAATAAAAAATAAATAAAAATCAATAAAACCAATATACTTAATAAACAACTAGATTTGTGTAACATCCCCATTTTTAAAATATTTCCATTACCTCCACCCACCTTCACCCCTCCCTCTGTAGTTCTTCCTTTCTCGCCCGCCACCTAAGTTGATGTTCTGTCTCTCTCTTGTAATTTTCTATTAAATACCATGTATTTCTGTATTATGTTTAATATATTTTTATTCACCCCTGAGGAAGGTTCAGGTTGAATCGAAACCGGTTGGATTAAAAAATAATAAAGTGTAATTAAAACAAAGTTATTTTATTTTTTATAAAATTATCTTCTAAATTTTTTGTTTTATATATTTTTATAAAGTTCACACTCCTTAAACCAAATTAATTATAAATCAAAATATACTTATAATCATGATGCTGACTCCTCTTTTAAATAAAAGCGTCCTCTATTTTAAAAGCATTATATGTGAAAACAAAAAAAAAACATACACATTTATTGATTAATAAACATTAAAAAATATATATATATATATTGTGGAAAATAGGTTTACACTGTGTCCTACAAATTTGCAGTTTCACTAGAAAACTTTAAGGAGTGATGCAACTCTAAGATTAGGAGTCTTGGAAATAAGACACAATAAGTTTTACAGGGGGGTAAAGGTTTTAAGTGCTTATTCTCTGAACGAGATTGGAATATTTAAATATCCAAATTTAAGCTCGTCCCTGACTGACATGACGTTGCAAAAAAAATGCTGGAATGTCCTTAAAATCAACTAAAAAGCCAGAAGAGGAGGAAAACTTAGAAGGACATTTTAGTGATATGGTGCAGGCATTGGAGACTAGAGGTAAACGCATTTTTTATTCTTCACGTGCCATTCGTAACTAAAAACGCGTATATCTCAAAACTGCATTTTTTATAACGACCGGAAATATAACTTCTACAGATGTTATTAAATTCGCTTGAAATCTTAACTGTAGAGCCAAAATTAAATTATCCCGGGAAGAAAGTAACTACGGATTTATAGTTTTTCAATTTAGAATTATTTCGTTTTATAGTTTTTCAATTTAGAATTATTTCGTTTTATAGTTTTTCAATTTAGAATTATTTCGTTTTATAGTTTTTCAATTTAGAATTATTTTCGCTATTTTTTCAAAAAATGTTTTTTTTGTAAGCATTTTTTTTTTGTAAAATTTTGTAAAATTTGTAAATACTGGAACGTATCTACAATAAATAATGTGTTAACATATAAAAGTGGTGGAAATTTGGCTATTTTTCCGGGCGCTAGAGTGTCATTATGCGGTATCTCAAATGGTTTCGGGAAAGCGGTGAATGCCCTTCGATATAATTTCAAATGCTAGTTAGTATACAAGGAGTGCAGCAATTAGTTACCAGTGCACCAATATTAATAATATGTTAATAATATAAATTAACTGCGTTGCATGCTTGTAGTTGAATAAAAAATTGACTAACATTTGTAACTTTATTTTATTTTATTTGAATACCTTATTGAAGCTTATAAACCTCATCGTGACATTTTTTAATCATAGAAGATAATTTAAAAATATTATAACATTAAAAATATTACAGGGAGGTTTATAAATCTTAATAATTTATTCCAATAAAAATTGAATATTAATCCTAGACTTTTAAAAAAAGTCAGGCGATATCCTATATAAATCAAAATCGGATAGGTATCATATAGGTATCCGAGACACTATCTAGATTGCAAATAAATTAGGGTAGAATCTTTCAGTCAATATGGAAAGATAGCTGATAAAATATGTGGAAATTACTTGAAGATATTAACAATTCTTACATTGAAGTATGATAAAAATGACAGATCAATAAAGTGGCATTAGCCAATTGGTTAGAGCGCAGGTCTCAGATAGACTGAGAGGAATTGGGTTTAAGTCCCAGATGCGACCGTAAACTTTTTAATTTATGTGTCTTTTCTGTTTCATATTTCATTTGAGATTTGTTAACATTATCTTCAATGATTAAAAAAAGTTAAAATATTACTGTTATCTGGCAGGAAATCTAATCAGGACATTTTACAAAATTTCGCTGTACCTAAACAATAATCAAGAACTATTATATAAATTCTTAGTTTTGTCATCTTAGAAATAACGTTTCAGTTATAATATAAATATTTACACTGTTTTTATCGCCCAATACAATAATAATGTAATAATGAACTGAATTTATTATTAGTTTTATTTTATACGATGCAATCTATCCCCCAACACAACATGAGGTGTTAATTTAATATTCAAAATTCAATGGAAAATTTATTTAAATGGAGTGATAAGCAGACCTTTGATGGGCGTTGATAATCTACTCCTCTACTGTACGTATGGAGAACGTAATGACAATAATTATAGGTTGGCCTGAGTAGGTTAGGAATACATTATACAAAAATATGTATGTAGGTGCAACTTATAAAATTTTGTTGGCTAGTCACTATTTCGTTGGGTAAGTGTTGCGTAGGATATAGCATATATTTATTTTATTGATAAGGTAATGATAGTGCAGTGGTAGCCTTAAGCTATGGCTTTGCTGGAGTATGAACTGTAGTTACTACGCGTGAAGAAACCGTATAATATGATGACCAAAGCGTTAAAGTAATTCATTCACACGTTTACAAGCAAACAAATAACTACAAACAGCGGGTGGATCAATATAAAAATGTGTATAATATAGGCAGTGAGGTTCGTGAATTGATATCGAAATTCACAATTCGGGCAAAAACACATGGCTGCCATAAGCTCAGATCTGATGTAGATGCAGTTGGGGAGGACTTCATTCAGCAGTGGGTATACGATGGTTTATCCTCCACCTGAAAAATATGTGCCTTTTTACTTTATTGTAAGAGTGGAAAGAGAATATTTTACTATTTTTTTAGAGGATGGACTTTATTTTCCCTCAGGTTGCAACATGGTACAAGCATAGTATATCAAAATTGCATAAATTATCACTATGTTAAAAAAAAATTGTAATTTTTTTGTGCTAATTTACTTTAATAAGTGAAAAAAAATTACAAAGGTTTTTTTATCAAAAAAAAAATTATAATGGAATTCCACCATGAATTGATCGTTTCAAAATTAGAAATAATTACTATGTTAGTTCAAAAATTATCGATGAAGGTAAATCATATACTTAAGGTCGCTTGGTCGGTAAAGAATCAAGATAATCCGGTTGCGGTAAGAACGCGTGATACTGAGAGCATCCCGTTCCATATATACCTATCTTTTAACTCCCGTACACGAGTCAGTGCGGTACGGGAGCGGTGTTGCGTACTTCCATTGCCCGTATTCTTGTGTGCGAGCGATGTTTATTGCATACCGCCCCTTGAGGGAGCGAGATAGGAAAAAAAATTTAAAATTATTGTAACTTTATAATTTACATAAAAAGGAGGATTATAGACTTAATGAATTATAGATATGATATACCGATGACTATATTCAAAGAATTTTTTTTTAACAACTTTCATATTTTTTGTATGATTCATATGCTTCGTAAATAGTTTTCTAAATAAACTATATCAATGTCCGTTATATCTTTATGTGTATATATTTATCGGCATACACTGTGATTGGAGCTAATTCAAGAATAATAAATAAATAAAACAGCAAACTTAAAAGTAGACAGAATTACTTTAAAGTAAGTCAAAATTAGTTGAATTCACCCTAAAAAATCATAAGACAAAATATGATATTGAATAATAAATACATACTCGTATTTAGTGTTCCCGGGGTCTTAGAAGATTGTGATCAAAAGTTATTTGATTTTAGTATTATTTTAACATTTAAAAGGTTTTTCAGGAATTTAAGGAGTGTCAGGAATTAGATCAAAATTATAATGTATAATTAGTCAACGTTATCTCAGTTTTCCAATTTATAAAGAAACATTGATGATGAATTAGAAAAACAAAAACAATCCAAAGACATTTTGAAACAAGTAAAAACAAGACTGGCAATTATTACGAAAACATATTTTTATGATTTTGTTACGGCATAAGATATAATATAAACCGCATTAAAATCGCATAAGGTAACAACTTTCGAGTAACCCGAGAAGCCTGTCGATTGCCACTCGACACTACTGTTCCTCGGAGCCTCTCCACAGCCTTATTCGCCAATTAGCCGGGTATCTCTGTCACGTCACCAGGCTCTCCATACTTCTATTATACCCTGCCCCTTCCCCTGTCCCCCACGCAATATCCCACCCACCCGTCTCTCCGCTACAGCCTCCACCACCTGGCCACCCCCCTTCGGGCGCTAATTAAGGCGATGCAAACAAAAACCCAATCATGAAAACCTTCAACCCACTTTACATTCAACTCTACCAGCAGGATCTACTCCGCGGTGTTGGCAGTACAATGATTTAATTAAGCCTTGAATACAACAAAGAATTCCAGTGTATTTATGATGGCACCCCCACATTGATACAAAATTATTTTAAAAAGAACGCAATATTTTTCAACGCAATATACCGGGTTTAGTTTAGGAGTAAAATGATTATCCATTGAAATACAATATAGAAACATAATGAATTTATTGCAGCACCTACAGTAATACAAAGAGAGGTGATAATTAAGGATAACATCTTAGATACCTGTAATTGAAATAATGTATTTGCGATTTATTTGTCTGTATTTGAGAATGTGTATCACCTTATATTATATTATATTGGTGGCATCGAACCATCATTAGGCTGTATTTGAAAAATGTCAGTTTCTGCATTTTTAAATACCTATGTTAGATACGGGTTTCTGGATTCAGTCGTATTTAGAAATGTTCAATAGGTTTAGGGCTGGTGGATTTAAATAACCAATCAACGGGAAACAATCTAATTCCTACCACTTCTCGCTGAAGATGATTCCAAATACATAATTTTCGTTTCTTCAACGAACGTGATAATTTGAAGAACAATCATTAGAAACATCATTAGTACATATTTTAAAGTCAAAATTTAAGAAAAAAAATTATCCGAAGTGTCGTGTTTCATAACTGAATTTCCAAATATTTGGTAATTACCAGGAAATGTTTGGTTTTCTTTTTAAAAATGATGAACAACAAAAATACAAGAAGGAAAAATTCAAAAGTTTTTCACTAGGTATTTAGAAATTCTTAAATAATTTTTATTTAACAAATATTAATCTTAATCGGATGAGTTACTTTTTTATAATCGTAATCATCGTTTGAGAAATGTTGACAACCTTAAATAAAATTTACTTCCGTAAAACGGTTTAGTTAAATCTAACCCAATGGCAGTAATCCATTGGCAAAAAATTCCAGTAGTGGCCCACCATGCACAGTAATGACCGTTGCGCAACCGGAAGCGTTCCTTCACACCGAGATTACAGCTTCACGGAGCACTGAACCAGTTCCATTGAGTAGGAAAATAGTTGAAACCACTTGTCCTCGTTTTGTTATCCAATCAGCAGGTCTAAGCTCTAACTGCGATGCTTCTGTTCCTTGTTGGGTGATAGTACTATATCAGAGATGCACACCCCGCGGCCCGAGGGCCTTTTCATGAGGCCTATTTGGATAACCAAAATAGATCTGCATCGACATCGATCAAGATTAATTGGTTTGACCTTAGGCCTAGAAAGTCAAATAAAAATTACATTTTTAATGAGTTCCGTTTTATGGGGGTACACGGTCAAATCTTGTTTCTGAAAACAGAAGTAACGGAAGTGAGTTTTGATATTACTATATAAAAGGAATCGTTAGGATTCCCGGGTGATATTTAACGGTTTATGTTACATAAATACGAAAGGGGCGACAAACGTGTCAGTCTTATCTGTCAAAATTACAGGCATTTTTATACACGTTCTTTAAATTTTCAGCATTAATAGGTTTTGCCTTGGAGATGGAAAATGTTTCGCCTGCGATGCTTTTTATGATTTCTATTGTTGCTTAATTAAGTGGTTACAGTGTTACAAATTACAAAAAGGTTACCCGACCAAATTCCATTTGAAAGTCCTAACTTATGAATTACATATATTTTTTTAATTTATTGTATATGGCATCTAAATATTTAGCGTTAAATCGTTTTGAAATTCTATAATTAGGTAGGTACCTAGTTACAAGTTTGGTTTATAATAAGTAAATATGTACCTAGTGCCTCCGGACAGTTGGGACGGTTGTACGGTATTCATATTACATCTACACTAGCGACGGCATCGACTGCAAAGTTAGACGTGTCAAGCTGTAGGTACCGTACGACCGTACCCGAGCACATATTGAAAAAGGATAAATTGGCAGTCCGGCTAAAAAGGTTGTGTATCACTGTACTATATACATACTCTTTGTATGGGAATTGAATGGACTAGAAATAGATACAAATTGTGATTTATGTATTTGATTCGTGAAAACTAAGTGTAAGCCATAAACACTCCAAACAGTAGGAGTAATGGTATGAAATTCGATACCGATATCGAAAACGAAATAAAAAAAAATAATAATTTATTTGGTATTTACATATTCATTATTTTTTGTGTTATTGTCAATTATGAAATGTATTGCATTGCACTATTTAAAAAATAAAACTTTTATATATATATATTTATAAAAAACAAAAATTAAATACAACAATTGATCCCCGACCCGAAATAAAAAAATTGTGGAAAATATAACAACAAATAAATTAATTAATCAATATATATATAATACATTCAAAACAATCAAAACATCTTGACAAAAAAACAATAATCTTCATTGTTCTGATGATTTGCTAATCCACGACAAAAACAACAAACAAATTATTTTATCGCGTAATTCATTCATGCAAAACATCAAAATCGTTCAGTCACAGACGCGGATTATGAAATTAATGATTATTTATAGTACCTAAAGTTTACAAAATATCAATAAATAATTAAAAGTTGCTAATGTTGAACCAAATCAATTATTTTAAAGTACACGGAAAGGATAATCCGATTATTTTTATTTAATTTTAAAAACCTTAATAACCACAGCGATTTTCCAATTTACTTACAACGCACATTTTTCACAGAGTGCGTATAACAGTAATTTGTAAAAATTCATGTTGAAATGAATTGTTATATTGTGTTTAATTCGTAGAACTCCGTTAATTTATTTCAAAAAATAATGTATGTGTATCAAATTTAATAATATTATTATTAAGTTCTGTTAAGTTTAAGTTAAGTTTTTTTTTCCAAATTATTATCAAACTGTCATGTGACAATATTCGTATTCAGCAATATAAAAATAAATATAAACCGGTCAGTGGCTGAGTTGGCATCGCATCGTGAGTTAAATTCCTCTCCATCACGACACAAGAAACATTTTCGGTTTACTGTGGAGGTAGTAGGAGTTTCAAATAATGTCAGGTTATTCGAAACCTGGGAAAATTTGTTTTTCTTCGAAAAATTTTTTTTTAAATAAAATAATTGTGTATGTTAATTAATTATTAGTGGAACAAAAAAAGTTCTATTAACCATGTCAATTATTTTATAATAATAGTTGGGGAAAGGCAACTCCAGAGGCTGCGCGAGGAGAAGTTGGGCCTGTAGTGGACGGAGGCTGTTGAAGTTAAGGCCATCCACCGGCTAAAATTTTAACGAAATCACGCGCTCCTTATGCAGGTGGCGACAAGGTTGAAAATCCCGCTGTACATCGGCCGCACGTTTCGATTTCGGCAAAAAAAAAACATCACCAAAATGCGTGTTTTATTCTATTTTGTAAAGCTCAGACATAATTATTAAAATGTTTTACGGTCATATTCTAAAAAACTAGGAGATTTTGGGCTTTAAACAATCTTTTAATGTCTCATACTTTATTTTTTCTATCCTTATAAAAAGACATACCAAAAAAATCCACAGTTAAATGAAAGGACAAGATGTGTTCTACTTGCAGAATTTAATTAAATCATCTATGATATTTCTAGGCCATCAAATTTTCAAACCGAAAACACACGATTTTGCATTACTTCCCATTGCATCGCCTTAAGAGTGTAGGACAAGGACGCCTGGAGGCGCGTTTTCAAAGCAATGTATCCCCGACCCGAATAGGACAATGGGAACAAGAAAGCATAAGAATATTTGAGGAACCTTTGACATTCCTGCCCATATTCGAATGAAGAAATTTGAACAGTATATACTCGTATATGAACAATGTGTATTCGATTTTAATATGTTACCGGAACTCATTCACACACTCAAAATTACATTATTTAACAATTGTTAATACTCTACTTATGATTCTACCTTTTTACAAATGACGTGATTAAAGCTAATGTGTAATCTTCCTCATTCTTAAGAGATTTCCCTTTTGACCAACGTGCGGCCGCAATTAAGCGGGGGTGGAGAACAATCGAATCATGTTCATTAATAAATTCAAAATAATGATGAAATTTTAAGAGAAATGTAACAAAAAATTAACGGAGCCCTGACGTTAATTGTTGTTTGTAGGTGTATTTAAAAGATTTTATACTTATTTTCCAAATCACAGCAGGACAGTAAAGGCCGGGTTCGTTTATTCAGAAAGCTAGCCAGATCTGCATAATTTTCTGATATTTAAAATTGAATATACCAAACCGATAAAAATTACAGAACGAAGGTAAAACTAAGAAGTTTTGCTAAATATAAAATTGGCTAAACTTTGGCTTATGTTGAAAAAAACCTGGCATTAGAAAATTCCTGTAAGTTTACTAAATAAACTTTCAAATTATCAATTTATAATTACGTAAAATGTATAATGAGTCTATAACAAAGACGTGCAGTCCATAAAGACTGAAAAGCTGTGCCTACCATAAGAAAACAGGACTATAAGAAGAGTAAAATTAAAAACAATTATATAATAGGTAAGGGGAACTTGAATGTTCATTTATTCAGTATTCATTGGCCACAACAATCAGCGAAAAAATATATTATAATGACCTTTTTCAAATATTCATTGCACAATTCTTATCCGATCTTGAAAACTATACACAGCCTACCTTTGGCCATAGAGCAATGCATGCCACTGGTCTATACCGACCCTTTACCGAAAAGGCGGAAAGAAACAAATAACATTTCTCAAGTAATTATTTAGTTTTAAAATAAATAAAAGCTGAACAAATAGTCCGACATTTAAAAGCAGACAAAAATTAATGGAGCAGTGAACGATTAAAAGGTTTAAAATGGCAACACCAAAATGGATTAAAGAAAAATGAATGTAAGTTTAAAAAAATCACAATGGTTGAAGCGTTCATATTTTTTACTTTACGGCGTTCAGAAATTAGTGGTACTTGCGAAAGGATACGAGTATGATTCTACGTCAAATTCTATGACAATTTTATAATTAAACATTTTTTTTATTATTAAACGCTTTGCAATGAAGAAAATTACATTGAAATGTGATTTTTTTGTATTTCTGAAATGTTTGTATCAAAACAGCCATTTATTAGAATGTTAAATCAAAATAAAATCTAATTCACAGATCAAAATTACAAATTTTTAAAACGTTAAAAAAATCGAGTTGTTCTACCTTGTTTGTTTTAAACGAAATTTCTAGAGTAAAATTATTTCAAAGACAAAAATTTCTAGGACCTATTGATTAAATTTATAGAATATTATACTGGTACTACCCCCGGGTACACTGTTCAAGACAGCAAAAGTAACTGTTCATTTAGAATAAACCGATTTAAAATATAAATCAAATTAAATGTTCCGAACCCCTGCATTACAACTGACTGAAGACGGAAAAATCTCTCGTAAATAATACAATGCGGATTTTTGGATCGTGTGAATTTATTCAAAATGAAAACTGGTGACGATGAGAATATAACGAATGAACGTTGAACAATATAAATTCTACATTTTTCTCCAATTTATTATTTGGAATTTGGACGGAACGTATAAAAAAGGCGATGGCGTCATAGCAGCAAAACGATGATTGTAGTAATTTAGCTCAAATTGGTCCATTTTCTCAATCGTATTGTCTTACTACAAGGTGGAATAAGTAGAAGAAGAAAGAAGTGGGTCAGGGAAAGTCAGGCAGAGAGGAAGAGGAAATTATGGCGTGACCGAGTGGCACAGAGGATTATGCCAATAATAAAAGCATACTCTTTATATAGCGCCGATTTGTGAAAAATCACCTTAAGGACGCTTTACTGTCAGATAATGTAAAAAACCGGCAAATTGGTAGAACTGTGAAATCATAATCGACAGTAATTATAGGTCGCGAAATTAGAGTTGATACAAATACTTGAGAGGATTGTGTGTACTGGTGCACATGTATACACTTTAGACAGTAATGTCCTTGCCAAACGACACTAAGACACGGCGTTTTGTCTTTTGCTTGTGCCTACTTATTGTAACCAGGGAGGAAGGAACAACAAGTAGACAAGTAGAGATGAACTCATCAAATGTAAAAAGTTTTTAAGTGTTGTTTTTACTCTATTAAAACTAAACTTTTTTTCTCTTCTTTTATACAGATTACTCTTCATTACCATTTAATGAAGAAGTTTTATTATTTTAACATTCTGAACATTTGGGAAGTTAGGTGAATTCGTTTAAAACTGCAGGTTAAAATATGTACTCGTATATATCTAAGTGTAGAGATACAAGCTTCGAGGGTGGCTGTTCTAATAAAATATCTCAAGTTGCGTTGGGTGCACTCATGTTGTAAGTGCGGTATACAGGAAATATAAAGAAGGTTATAGTGCAGGGGGAACCAACCTTTAAAATCTAATTTCCTTATTCAAGTACCTTCTTCTATATATATATGTAATGTATATGTAAAGAAGGTCTGTTTATTTTTTATACAAATCAACAGTTTTCTTCCGGGCTTAATAAAATTTGGCAGACTTGACCTTCAAAACAAGAGGAAGGTCACTATCTACATAAGATTTCGAAAAACCACACCCATCCCCCTTTCACAACCCCAAAAAGCAGAATTGTAGTACTTCTTGGTGAAATTTAGAACACTTAACGTTCAAAATAAGAGGAAAATTACTGGGCAGTGGTAGCGTAGAGGTAAGGGTAAGGGTAAGGGTAAGGGTAAGGGTAAGGGTAAGGGTAAGGGTAAGGGTAAGGGTAAGGGTAAAGGTAAGGGTAAGGGTAAGGGTAAGGGTAAGGGTAGGGGTAGGGGTAAGGATAGGGGTAGGGGTAGGGGTAGGGAAATGGGTATGGGTATGGGTATGGGTATGGGTATGGGTATGGGTATGGGTATGAGTATGGGTATGGGTAGGGGTGAGGTTGGAAGTAAAGATAGGGATAGGGGTTTAGGTAACGCATCACAACCCAAAAACTTTACTACAAACCTTCATAATCCCGGGTAACGCCAGATACTTCAGATAGTTCCAAATTTGTATAATAATATGGCACAAAATTGGCGATTTCATTATTTCTGGTAGTGCACCGAACGTCCTGGACCTTTAGTTGTCTGCTACTGTGTGTGGTGAATTTCTATATATCTCTATCGTACAGCCTCACTTGCATGTGTGCAAGCAAAATGGAAGAGCAAACGCTAGCAAATACCTTATTTTTGTATAGTCTGGAATAAAATACAAACATGATTTTGAATTTTGGTCAAACGTTCAGCATAAGCATACCACTTATAGATCCGTTGAAACCTCTCCCCCCTTCTCATAAAAATCAGATGTACCAAAAATAGAGGATACAACGGAACTCTCTGCGATAAGACCATAAATAGTATCATGTCACAATGACTTGCGTTATCGGCGACACTGACGTCAGAATGAATAGACTTGCCTTAACGTACCATTTTGACGAAAGGAGGCAAAGGTCATGTGACACCCATTTTGGCACCAAGCTAGTTCGCTGCCGTACATGTTTTTTTGCATGATTTTGACTTCTTTTGGTGTCTTCAACTTGCGTGTTAGGGCATCTCTATGTATTATTTGCTCTGTGGTCAGCGCCCATGATACGCTAAGATTTTTTTAAAGAAGAAATTTTGTCATATTCGTTGGCACACTTGAGAAATAAGTTTGCCATCCCTGGTATGGAAGATGTAAAACTTTTACGGCAACCTCTTAGAAGGCATATAATATTAAAGAAACCGAGGTGGAAGGTAAACTTACAAATATTATGAGTTTTCGGGATAGAGCAAACGAAAGGAAAGTTTGCTTGAAATTATTGAAAACGGGTTTGTGCAAAGGTTTAGATAAAATTTTTAAAGTTAACGGATGAACACATCGACGACTTTTGATCCTTTATGTCGTGCACAGAGCAAATAATACATAGAGATGCCCTAAAACGCAAGGGGGGAAAACCAAAATAGGGGGAGGCGAGTTAGATGTTCCACCAATTTGTAAAACAGCGAATTAGTAAAAAGGCTATAAAAAGTATTGAGTTTGACCCCTTTATAAATGTTTTACAGTTTTCCTACCGCAGTCAAAACCACGCGAAACAAACGTGGACGGCGGTAAAGTAGGCTGGTGCCAAAAGGGGTGCCACGTGACCTTTGTCCCCAGCCGTCGAAATGGTACGTTATGGCAAGTCTATTCATTCTGACGTCAGTGATGTCGTGGGTAGTTAAATTGAATTAAACTTTTTTTTTAATTATATTATGTTAAAGTCATATTGTTATGTGTCATGCGGTACTCGAAGTGGCGTGCGGTCCATAAAGGCTGAAAAGCTATTCATACCTTGAAACACGAACGTATTTTTGTGTACAAATTGTCATGTTATGAATTCTTGCTGACATAATGTTAAATTTAACAAATATGAGTAGGTATTTTTGGTCGCCATGGTGGAGTTTTAGATCTTTGATTTTGACGGTACATCCACATCAATAATTTTTTTGCAGCTGTGTTGAGTTTTATAGAATGTCGAAAAACATTTTTAAATATATATCGCCAACATGTTAGATACTTCAGAAGCTATCTCCATCTACTATCGATTATTAAATATCATTGTTTTACATTAACTCCACTCGGGAGGCACTGAGGAAAATAATTTCCCTCAGGGCCTATGTCATATTTGGGGATGCAGCGTGAGGGGTCTTCTGAAGAAGTTCTGGGAAGGAAAAGGTATGAGGGGGATTCAGGAGTGACTAACGTATTAATCCATCCCTCCCATTTTGGTGCAAGGCGATGGATCGAGAGAGTCCAGTTGGAGAAGTCAGGGGGTATCCTTCAACCGGCCTCTTCCAATCCTACCCACCACACAATTGTTAGGCAGACGCATCCGCCGCCAAAACGTGGACAAACCTCACCCAATGAACCCGGACACCACTGCTAAATCACCTGCCGTAGAGAACCAGTCGGGGTGACCCATGGCAGAGTTGTCGGTTATCGAATTAATGGTTCCCGGGGCGGCGGTACCCATACCCGCCTGGCGCCTCCCAAATCTTTTTCGAAAAAGCCATAGATGTGACAGCTATGCACGCCACCGCAAAGCTTTATTACCGCACAATACTAACTGTCCGGAGCCAGTATGATATTCAATTTGGGATAGGTATGTTGCGAAGCAGAAAGAAGCGGGGAGAGCAAAAATCAGTCAGGATAAAAAAACGGAAAAAAAATTACGTGGTTTTTTATAATTGTTTACAGACCTAACCTATATCTAATCTTCGATAACGTTAATAAAGTTAATACTAAGTGTCCATGCGTATTGATGATAATAAATATGATGGTCTCCATGATATCTGCGGGTATCTTTAAAATTATTTAAGTGCTACTATTATATTAAATCTACCCTCACTGTACCAAAACTATACTACTGTTTTTATATTTCTCAATTTGTGGAATACTTGCCAATATTTTGATAATATTATTTAATCGATATTACGAAATTGGAATCTGGCATCACCATAATAAAAACTGTTATACAGTATTCATTTTTTTTAACTTGTTTACATCGACCATGTACCTATATTGTTCTATTATTTGCATGATTATTTTAATTTATTTTAGTCTTACATAAAATTGCTGAACTAAACTCCCGCTGACAAGGTACTTGCAGTGTCTTAGCGGGTATAAATTCACATTGTATGTAATTAATATTATTCAATAAACAATAATTATAAATATAAATAAATGATATGCTAATTTTTATAGTACATTTTTGTGATAAATCAGTTTAAGAAAACTTACAGTTTCTTATAACCAGGGATTACAGTGTATCGGAACCATAAAAGTTGCATCACAGTGTCTACGTAAAGAACATGTTTGACGTGTATTACTTACTAGACGTATGTAATTTATAATCCAAACAGGTTGAATATTCGTTTAATACAATAATTCATCATTATCAGACTACGCCCAAGTTACTATAGAAAAATATTGAACAAACGCTATCGTCTTGTCTTAAAGTGTGCCTCAACTGATATTTCAAAGCTCCGCGGTTCCCGATAAAAATAAAGTTACGTTCTAATAATAATCGCGTTGATCTAGAAAAACGAAAAATAATACATGTACATTTTACGACACCAGAGCTCACAAATATTGTGGATAATTCACAAAACAAATATTCCATATAGTCAGCTCGCCTTACTGTGATTGTGGGTCAGAGGACACTCTGGACCATAATTTCTTTGAGTGTCCTATCAATGACCAATTTCCAAATTTTATGCATGAATTGGTAAAACTTAAAATTGATCTCCCTACCAGTATTCCCTGCCTTCTAAGTCTCAACTCCCCCCAAATTAACAATTTATTAGCAAAATACATTTATAAAAATGGCATTAAAATTTAAGTCATTGGGGATTAAAAACACATAAATTTACACTGTGCTTCAATTTTATTTGCCCAAATATTATATCTTGTTTAAAAGTAACTAATTTTAAGAACAATCTGTGCAATTAAAATCTAACTGATTAAACATGGCCGAGATCGCCCTTAATGGGTGAAAGCCAATAACATAACAAAAAAAAAAAGATTTGCAAAATAAAGATATTGTGTGGGAAAATCACGAAAACAAGACAAACAGCAGCATCTGCCGGAAAAAGCTCGAAGTAAAACAACATGTTATTTTCAAAGAATAGGTTCAATTCTTGGATAAATCGAATCGTTGTCTGTTACCGCAGAGCGCTACTGTACCAATAAAATTATATTTCATGAAGGAAAATAACCACTCCAATGGTTGGTCAATATACGGATTTATGAAATAAATATATAATGGAATGCAATTAAGAAAATAATAATAAAAATTCTCGAGCCAGTTCCAGAAATATTACCAATTATATGACTAGAATATAAAATTATTCATTAAAAACTAAACAAAAATTATGTATGTACAGGTTTGTTGTTTTTATTATTTATATCTAAAATCAATGTAAGTCTGTTTGTTTGTTTGTCCTCGATTTTCTCGAAAATTACTGGACCAGTGTCGCTGAAAGAGCACAGATTGCTTTATTAGTGGCGTGAAGGTTTAGAGAGTAGTTTGAATGAAATCCAATGTGTAAAACTGTTGCTATAACGTTTTAAAATAAGTATGAAAAACATTGAACCCACCATGTTTTATTTAGGTTAGCCCATAGATATGACACTCTGGTTAGCCACAGATTGTATATTCAAAAGAAGGTTTTTTTGGGTAGAATATTTTCAAAATGGAAAACAAGAGTAGGTAACCAACCCTACTTAAGAACTTTATGATTTAGATATATTTTGAAAAAAAATAAACGTTTGGAAAGAAATTAAATATTCAAAAGATTTTTTTCTTTATTTGGAGATAGTTACTTTCGCTGTCAAATCAATTATGGCACCCTAGGCAAAAATTCACAACTTCATAACTTTATCTTAAAAAAAATTCCAAGCAAGGCCGGGTACACGTCAGCTAGATATTTATAAGCGTGGTTCTGGGTTCGAGTCTCAGCTGCTACCCATGCCCTTTTTCTTTTCGGTTTCGTTTCATTTTGAGAGTTGTTAATATTATTTTCAATGATTAAAAATATATTACAAAGAGGTTTATAAGCTTCAACAAGTTATTCCAAAATTGAATATTAATCCTAGACTTGTAGAAACGGTCAGCAGATGTCCCATACAAATAAAAATCAGATAGTTTTATCTGAGACACTATCTAAAAAGAATACAAATAAATTCGGGTAGTCATGATAAAAATGTAGCAGCCAAAATACAACGGAATCAATTGGAGGTATTATTGACAGTTCTTGGAAATCGAAGTATGATACCGATACAAATGAGGGATTGGGGTAGCTGTAGCTCAGTGGATTAAAGCGCAAGGTCCCGGATAGACCATGAGGTCCTGGTTTCCGAGTCCCAGCTGCCACCGTTACCTTTTTTTCTTTTCGGTTTCTTGTTTCATTTTGAGAGTTGTTAATATTATTTTCAATGATTAAAAACATTGTTGTTTACAGGTGAAATATAATAAAAACAGTAATTATTGAATGAAACACTAGTATATATTGATTAACTTGGCGGGTTTGCGATAAGCCGACGTAGCTCAACGGTAGAGCATCTGACCGGACATCAGAAGGGTGCAGGTTCGAGTCCTGTCGGCGACATTTATCTTTTCTCGGAAGGTTTTTTTCAATTTGGATGAGTGTTTCAGGCTAATAATTATTGTTTATAAAAATAATTAAATACATATTATTTAGTTTTAAAAGCGGTATACCTAAATAAACGGAAGCATTTGCTTATGGGTGGAAGAGAACTGTACGTTAACTGTTATGATTAAATAATAATATAAATACGTAGATACATATATTAATAGCTTTTTTTAAATTGTAAGTAGGCATATTTAACAACGATATAAGGCAGCTGTAAAATATTATAAGGCCACTCTGAGAGTGACAGGAAGGTTGTAAAATATATTTACAAAAATAATTACAAAAACCCAATTCAGTAAAAAAAAAAAAATTCTCGTGATTGTTCACAAGAATGCGAATGTTGTTTGTTTTGACAGTAACAATTTAACTGATAAAACAAATTATACATTATTATTACTACAAACTATATGCTTGTGTGTATCAGTGGTAATAGGCCTTCCACACGACTGGTTTGCCCGATACTAAAAAAGCCATGGCGTCTAAAGGTTCGACCATACGGTCGTCCTTTCCTAAGCCTAACAGCTTTAGGAAAGGACGACCGGAAGGCTTTTTTAGTATCGGGCAAATCAGTCATGTGGAAGATCTATATGATCAGTGTCGGATTGTAGCCCATCTCATTGAGAGTTCAATCGGAGATAAAAAATTAAGAAAAAAAAACTTCATTTATATGAAAAAATCCAATGTTGGTCTTTTCCGAATTACATATTTTTTGCCTAGACCTTCATGGAAGAATAAGAAGAAGAATTTCATCATATCACTGCACCAGAAATTAGCGACATAGCAACTAGAAATAATTCGGCGATTCATTAAAACGTGTGTGGCTGATGAATAATATAATGCCGTAGATTACAAAAAATATCACAATTTACGCAAGAAACGGTTCGTTTTTTGTATAAAAAGGTAACATCTTCAGTAATTAATAAAATAAAAAATCAAAGAAATCTTTATACGAGTATATTAAAATCAATGTAAGTTTCTATTTTGTTTGTCCTCTATGTTCTCGAAAATCACTGGACCGGTTTCGCTGAGCACTGTTTGTTTTTATTAGTGCTGGGAAGGTTTAGAAAGTAGTTTGAATGAAATCCAATATGAAAAACTGTTGCTATAACGTTTTAAAATTAGTATGAAAAACGTTGATATTCTTACAAAATACTATTCCGTACAAATTCGATGTTAATAAGGTTTGCACGCTCGGCACGGTTTCCCGCCGAAGCGCCACTTGATGTTTTGTATGTTTTGTAGGACAGAAAGTCCCCTAGTCGCTGAATTCATGAGAAATTCAATTCGAACTCGCTCGCAGGCAGATTTTTTTAACACGGAATTTAAATGGCGCGCTGTTTAAAATGGCTAAAAATTATGATACAAGTTACAAGCCACTGGAAAATATCTACGTTTATCTTTTTTTGTATGTTTGAATGGCATTCAATGATTGTGTATTTATTGAATGAACATCTCATTATTTTGTTGATCCATTTGTGTGGGAGATATTTAAATACAAATAAAAGCATTATAATCAATTATTAAATAAGGTGAACAGGAAAGAATTAATGCAATGGCGTATTGGATATTGGATAAGAAATGTAAATGAGATCCCTGAGGCGCACGTGGGGTAAAACCACGTATGACTGCATTACAAATTTGTAGCTCCAGAAAGAATGCAAGGTTGATGGAAGCGTAAGAAAGGGACCCTTGGACGGTTTGAACAAGTAGAGCGGATGAACGAAGAAAGGGGTGTATCAAGAATATATGAGGCGATAGTTAATTCTATAAAAAAGTCGGAGGCGATCAGGTGAATAAAATACTTCGGATAATCGGGTCATGTCAAGAGGCAGAATAACAGAAGAATATGTATGAGGCGATGTAAAAATGTGAATGAAGCAAGGAGCGTGTGCCAAGACAGTCATATGAAGGTCAATTATATTTATCTGTCTATCCCCCGGAGACACGGTGCGAAAGTTATTAGAAATGGAAGAATGCGAGTTTAATCCCTATCATAATCCACAACCCATCTCCCTTGGTTATATTATACATAGTCCTGATACACCCCCAACCCTGTATAGCATAATGACCAGTGGCGTAGCAACCGGCGACAAACTCCCGGGCGATGCGGTCTCCGCAATCTGGAGCATTCCCAGAGGAGCGGATAATTGGAATTGTTAAGTTGCAATGCATTGCTGGGCACACGAGACCAGTCACGGTCGCCAGGGACTACCAATTAATTTATATTGGATATTATTAGCAGTCAGTGATAATCTTATGCTGTAGGCCTGTTACAGTAGTGCTCAGAGGCTAGCTGTTAATTTCACCCGGTTATTAATATTATTATTTTGATGTTTAGTTGTAATACAGCATGATTCCATAAACAGAGTAAATAATATATTGCGATGCCGCAGGGGGAAGAAACCCAAATAAGAAGGGCGGAAGGCGAGGTAGGTCTAGCACCAATTTAGGTAAAACAGCAATCAAATAAAAAAGGTTCGGCTTGTTCACAAAAATCGAATATTTTGTGGAGTATTTAGTTTGACCCGTTTTATAAATGTTTTGCAATATGCTTACCGCCGTCAAAATCGCCCGAAACAAATGTGAACCAAAGTTAGTGCCAAAATGGGTGTCATGTAACCGTTTAATCCGGACGTCGAAATGTTATATTAAGGTAAGTCTATTCATTTTGACGTCAGTGGTTGTGAGACTGAATGAAGTGGGGAGGCGAAGGAGACAAAGGTTGATAAACGCCATTTGAAACAACGTTTGGATTCTGTATGGACGCTTTATAAGTACACTATTGTCTGCGATATGAAATTTACTTTTGAAAAAGTATTTTTTATCTGTTTTCTCACGTCAAGTCAAGAAACTAGTTTATCTATTAGAGAGACAATTATCCCGCTCTCAAGGTCACCGAGCCAGACAGCCAGACACATTTGCCTCCAGCCGTCGAAGTCGTACTTAGGGCAAGTCTATCAATTCTGACGTCAGTGATTCCAATGTATTTTGAATATACAGGATGTATCAAGACGTACCCGAAAAACCAGTGATTCCCGAGTTTATTTGGAGTAAAAAATGAAGACGCATTTTGGTCTCAAAGACTAAAAGGGCATTCGAAACATGATTACAAAACGTTAATTTAAATGTTTTAGAAAAAAAACTTTTAACATGTAATGCTTTTAAATATTGATACGAATTATTTGTTGGCGGGTGTACATACGACGTACGGAATATGAAATGGAATAAATTATTATTGTAAGTTTAAGGCTGAATTCCTTCAAGAAACTTTAAAAAATGCAATATTTTATTGTAACACTAACCCATACAGTATTTTTATAAGTGAGGGTGTATGATAACACGAAGAAAAAGAGTAGAAACAAATTTTAAAATTCTGTTTTGATGGAAGCATCTTTCAAAACTCAAAGTTTAATGCGTTAACCACGAAACCACATAGTTACCTCGATGAAAAGCCATTAATAAAAGTAAATGGTTTAGAACGCCTGCAGCTGATTGATTAAAATTCATCCAATAGTTCGGCACGGCTAGCTAACTGGAGCAATCGGTCAGTGCCGGCCAACTATTGGCGCTTGAATGAACTTTAAACCTGTCCAAACACCAATAATTCATACCCATTGAATTGCATCTGCAGTTCAGTGGTAGGAAACTTGTGATATTTGATTATGCAAGCAAGAAGTACTAGTAAGTTCGATCCAAGTAAAAGTGTGAAAAAAAGATATTCCTTGCAGAATAGAGAAATTCACTCTTCTCCGCGTCATAATATTATTCTCCTGACACTCTTTTCTTCATCCATTCGCCCTACCGTCCCATGAGTTCATTTTTAACCTTCTAGTGGGCGCTCGTGCTTTTATATCAAAAGAGGTCGCGCGTAGCCTAATTGACCTACTGAATATCAACACTAATTTCATATGAAATAATTCATCTTTATAAGGCAATTCGTTTATTAATAGTGTTTTGATTTATTTTTTACAATATTTCGTACCTAGTTATCAATATAATATTCTTTAAAATGAATCTATAGATTCATCATCATCATCTGCAATTGCACTCGTTGCAAATGAAAGTGGTATTATGGCGGCAAATATTCCCCGTGAGGGTAGCGAAGTGGGTTTTTGATTGCCTCCTTTTTTGGACCCTCTCAATGTTTCCCTAGTGGTTTCTGTCATTCTTCTGGTTGGATAGCTAAGCTACGCGCATGACTAAACTTTGAATGCTACGCACAGCGCAATGGTATATGTAAGGGGCATGAATAGCATTGCATAGTTATAACTCTATCAGGTTGCCAGACAGAACAAATGAGTAAGACGCAACACAATCGCGTAAATGGGGTGAAAGGGATGTGCACGGTTGTTTCGACGCCGCGCGACCGCTAGAAGGTTAATCACGTTCTTTACCTTTAAGGTGAGATGCGTTTCTTTCTCCGTCTTGACTCAAGAATCTTGAGTAAATATTTTGGACGACATTGCAGTTTCCATTAAAGTTAAATTGGTCTTGAGTTATTTACCTCGTCGAAATTGACACACGAATACAAAGTGTCATTTTTAAATCACAAAGAAAGTCTCACTCACATTATATTATATTATGCACTTGTGTATTATGCATCATGCAGATCAGGCTATTACTATTTTTATTTTAAAAAAAGGTAGTATCTACAAATTAAAAACCTTTCCCTTTATAACTTCTCTGTGTCATGCAGTTATACATTATTATACCTTCATATATAGTATAAATATGTTACACTTATATGCCAACTATGTATCATGTTATTTTTTTTAAGTTCTGTACACATAATCATTTTAATGTTAAAATATGTAAAAGCCCTTTGGGGCGTTTATAAATAAGTAAAAAAAAAAATAAAAATCACAAAACTGGATTTGCTATCTCTATGTTAATAGTAATTACAATAAAGTTACACAAACAAGATAATTCTACACGTAATGGTATGTACATCAACCCGTTCTCATCCGTATAACCAACGATTTCGAAAAAACCACACCTACCACCATATATTTTTTATAATAAAGAAAGATAAACCTTCGCGGGTTACGGATAACCTGACAATATTTGAAAATTTCATACTACCATCTCCGAGGAACTGAACTCGCGACGACTGGGTGAGACCCAGACGCGATGGCAGCTCAGCGAGTGGCCGGTCATGTTTAGAGTTTTGCAAATTTCTGAATGTTTGATGCTTTGGTGAATATTCATTAGCATTAATGCTACAATTCCTTTTTTTTAATCTACCGATACATTTAGTTTCACCTTTTCGTTCAACTTTTTGACAATCGGGGTGAAAGGCGAAAAAACTGCAACGCAACCTTTTTTATCTTTTCTATGAAATAACAGATATTTTATGAGGTGTTTCTTTAGTTTCTAATCAATTTTTCGCACATATATCGGGTAACTTATAAAATAAAAAAAATGTCAATGAAATCCGTACCGGTACCGTATCAAATAAATATAAATCCGTATAAATCCGTATCCGTACCGGGGAAAGATTTTTTCAATGAAATGTATTCGTTCGAGTGCTTTGTGATTTTTTAGCGTCTGAAGCTTTACGCGGTAGGGCGAACATATCGAAACAAGTAAGGATATATAACAATAACAAAATCTAAACTAAAACAGTTTTATAATTTCTTCAAATGATTGATAACTTTGTGGCATCATTATTAATTATATAATTGAAAATACACTTTGTATATACCTACTACTTTACTTAAAATATATAAATATTTAAATAATAACAACTATTCTGAATTTGCAAATCATATTTTAGAAACCAATCATTCGTTTGATATAAATAAAGGTTTAAAAGTTTTACATACAAATACAACTGGTTTACAATTAGATAAATTTGAAATTTTAGAAATAAGAAAAGTGTTAATAGCGAATTAAATTTAATAAATAATCAAATATTTTTTAAAATAGCTATCTCTTAAATTTATTTTCATATTAATATTAATAATAATAATTTTTATTTATATTTCTAATTTAAATGTATTATTCAATGTTTTATAATTATTTTGTCATTAACATTTTTGATCCGTTACTTACTTACCTACTTTAATTCATTTTTGTTTATGCTCATATTTTGTATATTCTTAAATTATTGTTTTAAATTTTTTATCATTTTTCAATACTTGAAATTATTTTTAGTATTCATTTATTCCTGAAGATGATAGCATTGCTATCGAAACATGTAGAAATATTTATATATTTTAAGTAAAGTGGTATATACAAAGTGTATTTTCAATTATATAAAACAGTTTTTTTTTATATTACGCAAACGCAGACTGGTTGGAGGAGTTAACTCGGCAGATGATATCAACGCACCAACGGAACTGAATACAATTTATTGCAAGCCGATTGTACTGTATTTATAGTTCATTCTTACGGTTGCAAACCGGTACATTATCTATACATACATATATATGAATAAAGAAGAGTGTCTCGGGCGTTGTTTGTTTGTTTTGTATACAAATCTACAGATTAATTCCGAATTTAATGAAATTTAGCACAGTTGACCTTCAAAACAAGGTCACTGTCTGCCTGAGAATTGGAAAAACCACCCCCATCCCACTTTCACACTCCTTAAAGCAGAATGTTAGTACTTCTTGATGAAATTTTGCACATTTGACGTTAAAAATAATAGAAAATTTCTGTGTAAGAGTAGGGGTAGAGATAGGGGTAGTGGAATAGGGTAGGGGTACGGGTAGGAGCAACAGATCACAACCTCAAAACTTTAGTCAAAACCATTCATAACCGCAGGCAAAGCCGGATAGTTCGGCTAGTAAGATTATAAAAATGGTCAGTTGAAGCGGGGAGGCGAGCCGCACTATACTGGCTGAACTGAAGAGAGATCAAAAGTTACGTTATCGAGTAGTTGCAATACCATGAAATGTTAATTGATATTACAGCATCAGATTGTTGGTGAAGTTCAACATTATTTTAGATGTAGAGCAAACTTGACATGTGATTTGAAAACGAAAATAATAGGTCAATAATTATTTTTATTGATTGAGATATTTTCAAGAGGCTTCATAATTATATTTATTTCCTGGACTTGTTCTGTTGATCACAACTCAGCCGCATTTATATTGCGCTCCGGAAGCCTTTTTCTAGCCAATGACACTTTATTAAGCTTTATTAGCTAGGAAAAGACGCATACAACTTTTATACTTCCAAGACGAACAGGTCATACATATAAGCATGTATATATATACATATAAACGTGTATATTTTTTGAGGTTGAAACAACAGCATATATTATACTCTGATATAGATAGGTACCACGATGTAAAAACATTATCGTAAAAACGTATTTTCAATCGTGAAACGTTTTTTCTTGCTCAGTACCAGGGGCACGACTCCGGTTCTTTTTAAGGATAAGATAACTGTCTAGTATTAGTAGTAGTCTTATTGTTAATTATCTCAGTGTTATTCAAAATAATAAGAGCATCACACATACTAAACACTTGTAGTTTATTATTACTTACTTTGCACGCGTAGTTTATTATAATTTTTAGAATTTAAATCACTTTCATCTCACATTTCGGGCTTTCGGCAAAGGTACTTTGCTAACATCGAAATTTCGTTAATTTTGGTTCATTTAATAGTATTATTGTGCGACAATAACCCGATAATAATGTTTAAACTTTAAAGGCAATACTTACGATAATATTGAGTTTTCTTTTGTTAAAACTAAGCAAATATTGATATTTTTAAATAATATCATTAGCTGAATGACAACTAACATCCGAGAGATCCGGAATCCCAGTGAAACAAAAAGTCTTTAAGATAAGAACAATATCTTATCCTTAAAAAGAACCGGAATCTGGCCCCAAGATGAAAATTTCATCTATTCAAAAATATCACTCATAGTTCACTTTCCTTTTTCATTAAGCATCTTGTTGACTAATCTAAATTAACAGAGTTTGTTTCGCTTCTTTATTGCATGGATTCATTCGAAGCGTAGTTGAACGAGGTATTACTGTAATTAGAAGCAATGTACATACTAACATAACTATTATTTTAGTTTTCTATTTTATGTTATTGTTAAACGTTTTTAAAAACATTGTTCGTTACTTTATGGTTTGAAATGTCTATGCTTATAATTTTTGATAGCTCTTTATATCACGTTCTAAAATTCACGTAAAAGCACAAATGGGAGTATAATCAAATAAATAAATAACCTCACGTATTATTGACATGCATCCCTACAATATAGCTAATCAACATATTTACGAAAATTAAAGCACTGATCAATGGGAAAACTCCATATTTTCAAATGTTATTACTATCGCTGATGATGCAAGACTTGCACTTGGTGTGCCAGAGTATTTTATTTTATATTTGCTTATTTGGGAAACCAACAAATAATAAAGGCAGTAAGGGTTAAGGAATATATATATATATTTTTTTTTATTTTTTTATTTAATATAATAATTTTTTTTTTTACAGTGAGTATATAAATAAGACATGATTCATATAGTGTAACAAAAAATATAATATAGCTATTCCTCACCATAAAGAAACAAGGTTCTTGTGTTTGGTGAGTGATTGTCGCTTAATTAATCAGATCATAACTTAAAATATTGTTGTACAATAGCAGGAAATATGAATTTGTCGTGTACATTTTGTAATTTATCACTAGTAATAGTATTAAAGAAAAGAAAAGAAATGAAAAGAAAGTAGAAGAAAAGAAAGAGAAGATAATAATAAAAGACAAAAAAAATCTAATAATAATAAAAAATAAAAAAAATTTTTCGAAGGAAGCAAACACTTTGGGGTGTGACATTATATATTAAATGAAAAACACAATTTGTAAAACACCACTTTTATTGAATTAATAACCGTCGCCAACCAGGTTTCGCTTCACCGAAGCTTCGTCAGGGCTTATTATTAACTAAAGATAATTAGATACAGGCACATATATATACATAAAACAATGAGTGAAAGAGATATAAAATGAAAGAAAGAGACATATATAGAGTGGGAGGGGAGACATTATTTAGGGAGGGTAAGTGGGGGGGGGAAGGAAAAAGGAGGGGGGGGGGGGAAAGGGAGTTTCAAAGGGGATTTTCAAGGGGGATTCAAAGTAAAGTTAATACCTATTTCTACAGTGAACCAACTTTAAATTAGCTTCATACATAACAAAAGTATTCATTGACGCCAATGTGTTTTTCCCTAAATATAAAATCAAAAACTCATTATCATTAATTGAGTTTTCTAGACTTGAATTTTCTAGACTTAACTTTAAGTATCATTAACAATAAATTTGATTTTAATATTTATCGTAAACCTACATATACTGATATTACCATTCATAATACATCCAACCATCCTATTGCCCACAAACATGCAGCATTTCATTCCATGATACATCGATTGACTACCGTACCCTTAAATAATAACAATTTTTACAATGAATTATCTATCATTAAACAAATAGCTTTAAATAACGGGTATGATATAAAACTAATAGACAATATTCTGAATAAAAAATTAAAACAAATAGCTTCAAATAAATTTCTCTTCAACAACTCTAATAATTTAAACATTAATCAAACATTCCAATGGCGTAGAGTCCTTTATACAAACAACTTTTCTTCTTTGAGCGTTAAAAAATTCCCACCTGAAATAAAACCCGCTTTTTATACGAATAATCATTTAGGTAAATTCTTAATTAATACCAAAGATAATGATGATAGACTAAGCCACTCGGGCATATATCAACTTAATTGTAAAGATTGTCACGCTTTTTATATCGGTAAAACGGCCCGGAACGTCAACGTAAGAGTAAAAGAGCACTTACGATGTCTAAATAATAATGCCTTTTCAGAATTCGCGAATCCCTTAATAGAATCAGTTCACTCATTCGATAAAGACTCGGATATTAAAATATTACATAAAAATGGAATTGGACTAAGATTAAACAATTTAGAAGCCCTCGAGATCAAAAAAGCAGTTAATAATAATTTAAACATTATTAATAACCAAATTAATTTAACTAATAGTCCCATACTTAATTTATTCCGGTAATCTCAGCTGTTTCCCCCTCCCTTTCCCCCCCCCTCCCTTTTCCTTCCCCACCCCCACTTACCCTCCCTAAATAATGTCTCCCCTCCCACTCTATATGTGTCTCTTTCTTTCATTTTATATCTCTTTCACTCATTGTTTTATGTATATATATGTGCCTGTATCTAATTATCTTTAGTTAATAATAAGCCCTGACGAAGCTTCGGTGAAGCGAAACCTGGTTGGCGACGGTTATTAATTCAATAAAAGTGGTGTTTTACAAATTGTGTTTTTCATTTAATATTAAAAAAATTGTTACAGTAGTTTGAGGTAATTTTTTAATCTATGTTAAATTCATCGATATTTTTTATAATTTTTAGATCAGATGGCAGATTGTTAAAAAAAGTTATTCCTAGATATAGGTATGTGTTTTGCGTATGCTTAGTATTGAATGGCGGGATTTTAATGTTTTGCTGATACCTTGCGGATATATTAAATTGTAATTTATTTAATGTTTTTTCTTTAAAGATTTGAATAATTGCATATTTTTTATAAATTTTATCTACTGTAGGTACATTGAATATTGTAAAGAGCTTTTCAGTGGAAAATGATGATGGTTTTTTTAAAATTACCTTTATTATCAATCTTTGAATTATTTTAAGTGGACTTAAAATATTATCATATGTTCCCCCCCAGCCAATAATTCCATATTGTAAAATAGACTGAACAATTGCATAGTATACTCTTTTTAGGTTTTCTAGTCTAAGAATATTTCTTAGTCTTATAAATATATATATATACATTTTCTAATTCGTTTAACAAGTTCACAAATATGTGTTTTCCATTTTAAATGCTGGTCTATATATACACCAAGGTATTTAATTTTGGAAGTTGGACTAAGTATAGAACATGCTTGATTACAATTGATTCTGTTGCAGTTACTTTGGTGTATTATAATTTTTATTTCTGGTTTTGATTTAAATTTATATGAAAATATTATTCGTAATAATTCTGTAATACCGAAAACTTACATAGAGATAAATCCCGCTACAAACACGCGACGTTCCAACGCCAAACTGGTTTCCTCGCTTGAGCTTAGCACAAACATGTATGTGATAAAATTAAAGTTATATGATGTTGTGCAATGTTTACCTTGGGTGGAGAGGCAGGTGGACTTCTAGGCAGGCCCAAATCCTCATCTTCCTCGCTGGTATCTCCTCGCGCTCGTCTTCTGACTGCAGCCGCAAGTTCCGCCTGTAACAATTAATAATAAGTCAGCAAAGGGTCGAAGGGTGGCACATCATATTTCTGCTGTCTAAGACTTAAATGAACATTTAAGAGATGTATGCATTAATACATCGATGACTATCTGCGATAAGATTGATCAAAAAATTCATGGGTCGAAATGGGTTAGACCGATGCTGGCGTTAATATGCGACATTAAAGGAGCCAATAAAATAATATTTCATTGCCAACTCCCTTTAGTTCTTTCAAAGTTTTAATCTAAAACATAAACGCCTTTATCTCAGCTGGACACTCTTAGCTTACGAGACCTCAGCGCTGACTGCCTCAGTAACCAACCATTTTTCAATAGTCGTTTAACGTCCAGACAATATTATCCATGATCTACAAAGATGTATTACACCAGTTCTTACCCATATTCTTCTGGAGAGCAGGCGGCCCCAGCAGCGGCGTTGATTGCCTCCTTTAAGCCTCATCTCACAGCGGTCTTGTAAACCACCGCACCATGCATTTCCAATACAACAGAGGGTCTGAACAACGCCCTTGCGCAACACCAAACCATACAGGAAAAATACAAAGGGACTAATCCACGCCCTTGTAGAACACCATACAGGCCACAAAACAAAAGGGAGCAAATCCACGTCCTTGTAATAACGCGACACAGGTACAACACAAATAAGAACCAATCCCAAGAAGGGCACTTATTGTTTTTTTGGAACTCTATCAGACTAAACGCACTTTACACAACAATTAATTGTAACACGTAATATTTATTAAGAAAGATAGTTTTAAGACACTGCGAACATTTAAAATCATTTCAGAATATTTTAAAATTAGGTACAGGATAAGTTTTTGATAATAAAATGACATTACTATGACACTATCAAAATCAAAAATAATATTGCAATTAAAACGAAATTTTATATTAACATAATTCGATTAGCTACAGTGGCCATCACAAAGATTATGGTTAACAGAGAAAACGCATAAAACTCATATTCTTACTATGTTGCCCTGTGCGTCTTTCTCATTCTAATTCAAATGCACAAAAATCGTCAAATTATTGACAAGATGAATCATTCCCATTTAATATGTGCCGTCGGTATACGGGTCTTAAATCCGTCAGTTCCGTCAGAATGCCAAACGTAGTACGTGAAGCAGTAGAATCGAGGTGCTTGCTACATGTGAAAACCTAACAAGCATGACGTATAATTTGAAATAATTTAACACAGAGCGTTACCGTGTTATTATAATTAAGTGTTTTCATCAAGCGACAAACGAAAAATATGAATTTATTAGCATAAAAAATGTCATCCTTGACTTTTAAGATGTGGTCATATAACTGAAGAAGATACGACTCAGTGGTTAAGTTTTCTATTAATCTATTTGTCAACGTTCCTTGCGGCAGGCAGCCATACTGTCTTCTTTAAAGGGTCAAACTAAAGCAATAACATTAAAGCACCCTGAACTACGAATAACCTGACAATATTTTAATTCCTCCTAATTAAATTATTATTAAGCGGAAATCGTTGCTTGTGCAATAATGGAGGACTTCGCTAGCAGAAGAATTAAACCCACAATGCCTGGGTAGGAAAATCCGACGCATTTGTCAACTTATTTACTAACCGGTTCATCAACATTAATCATTTTTTGTTTGTGTTATGGAGGCTATTATCGATGTTTCATGATTAAGATGACCGAAAATTATATAATAAACATATAAAAAGAAAGGGACTTGGATAAAAAAAAATTACTGGTACAACTAGAGATAAACAAAATAACAGATTATCCAAATATGACGTTAATAAACAAAACGAGAAAAATTATCCCTTCTCCTCTCTCTCATTGGTATTTTCATGAAACCAAAAGGAATTTACCGAACACATTTAAATTCATTGAAATAATAGCATCCACGTCATTATAAAACAATTAAGAAAAACCTGCCACTATTAAAAAGGGGGAAAAACAGACTTCGACTGTAAGTACTTCACAATATAGATAATAGCAAAGTATTACATTGATTTCTAAGGAATTTTCTAAAGGTTGGTGTTTAATTCGTAGGACTCCAATAATTTATTTTTTTAAATATAATGTAAATCAAATTTATTAATGTTATTATTAAGTTCTGCAAGTATAATATTAAAATTTAAGTTGGGTGGAGGTAAATAGAATCACATAAATAAGTAATCTTAACGTGGCCTAACCGCAGTTTGAACGCCGAAACAGCTGTCACAAAATAAAAAAAATAAAACTAAAATACTTGCAGAACTTAAAAATGATTAACATTACACAAAAAACATGATTTCTAGGTAAATCGGTTTTTACCGAAAATATTATCAAACACAATTTATAAAAATGGGTAGGGGTAAATAAAACCATATAAATAAGTTGTCGCAATATACCCTAACCGGAGTTTTAAAATAGATTTGAACGTGAAGCAGCAGACACAATAATAACAATCTAAAATATTTGCAGAACTTAATAAGATTATAAAATTTGATTTACCTCAAATAAAATAAAATAAAACGGAATTCTACGAATAAAAATTAACGTATAAATGAAATTTCTTTTTTTTTTTCGAAATTTTTCATGATTCAAATACGAATTATTTACGGTCATCAATGTGTTTTACCGAAGTTTATTAGTTTAAAAACAAATATTCGTAATAGCCTACGCAAAATATTAAAAGATGTCTTCCATTGACCAATGTAACACATTCCCTAAAGTAAAAATATAATTTCATTAAAGCACATTTGTGATAATTTATGCTCTAAATAACATTACAAATCATACCATCTAACGGATAATCATCATAATTATTATTTCGCAGCAGACTTAATGGTTTTTGAAAGCCGTGAATTAAATTTATTAATGTGCTTTCTGGGGAAACTTTTGGTGAAGACTGGAATGTAGATGAATATCTGATCAAAACTTAAATCTTACAAAGGTTATCATATTTTAACTTTCCCTAAAATATTGGCACACGTGTCTCTTTTATATAAGTCAACTAACTATGTGTATTATTCTTTTTTTTAAATGTGATACCACACAAGAGTCCTCGTTGCTCTCAACCAGTGAGCCAGTGAGACTATGGCATCCTCAATTGGTGTATGTTGGGAGGCTGAAGGTATTTAGGGGAAGGAAATGGGAAAGAGGAAGATAAAGTGCCTGACTATTCAGATCTGGTCACCAAAAACCGGTAAAGCCATTTCAAGCAACGTTTCAATAGTGAATGGTGGTCTTTCACCAGGGCGATACTGACAGTATATACCACTCTGGGACGTGTCGCAAATATACTACATATTATTTTTTAATGAACAAATTAAGAAATAACACAATTTAATCAAATAAAATTTACTTGCGCACACCGGAATTTGAATCCGCGATCTCCGGATTCGTAGCCAAGGATAGTAACCACTCCACAAAATGAAAAATGAATAAAAGAGAGTTCCTTGCTAAATTCATGGAAAAAAATACATTTTGATCAGAAATTTGTCGCCTTTAGTAATTTTTCTATAATTTCTTCGTATTGTTCAGTTTTATTGCGGCATGTACAACTTTTCAGCCATTATGGACTGCACGACTCTGCTATATTTTATAAACGATAACTCTGTATTATTCTTTAGTTAATATAATTACCGTGACGAAGCTTGATCTAAGCGGAACCGGTTGGCGTTAAATATAATAAGTTCGTGGTTTATAACAAAGTGATTGTTTTATTTAAATAATAAAAAAAATCCGTTTAGTTATATTTAACTCCAGTTTATCCGTAGCTTTTCAACTAAGGTGAGCTTTTTATTTGAGATTGAAGGGCGGCTAAATATGGGTTAATAGGCGGCGGTTTATGGAATAGGTCGGCGGAGTAGCGCCATTCGGAAAAGGTCGTTTAACGAAAAACGCAGTTAATGTCGCGGAGATAGACTGGAACTGATATACCTACCGTTCATAGCCTGGATGTAATGGAAATATCAGGGGTGGAGTGCTTTAGGCACTCCAGCGAAAAATAGAAAAAGGTTTGTAATTGCTACTAGGATGATTAGATAAACATAAACAAATAAAGAAGCAAAGCTTTGTGTAGACACGTTAGAACGCTTTCTTCGTAGGATAATCTATGTATGATATTATATAAAGGAGAGTATCCCGGGCGGTGTTTATTCGTTTTTGTGTACAAATCTAGTTTCATTCCGAGCTGGTTTAAATTTTGCACACTTGACCTTCGAAATAAGAGGAATACTACTGGGTAGTGGTGGGGGTGGGTGATGGGTAAGTGTAGGGGTAGGGGTATGGGTAGGGGTAAAGGTAGGGGTACTTCAGCTAGTAACTCATCATCGTTAATATGCATGGGTAATATTATGTGAGGTGTTTTTATCTAAGCTAGGTATGGTTTTAAGCGTGAATTTCGCCTTTCGAAGGCATTACCAGACGATTACACGAAACAATAACTTTATCTAGCAGATTTTCAAGAAATCGAAAGCGAATTTTTACAGCGTAATTTTAGTTAAATAATATTGATTTGAAGTCAAATGGGCAAATCTACGAAATAACCGAATAAGAAAATAAGTGTTAATTTAATTGAATTATTTCCGACTTAGACCTTCTGAACTTCTGACACTATCTCAGGACGGACTAACCCTGATAGAAAAGAAGGCTGATAGTAGAAAAAGATACCAGCGAAACCTCTATTCAAGCATAAAATTCTTGCTTCATTCTCTTTAAAACAAACTCGTCCATCATTCCGACTGTTGACACGACCCGCCTCAGGTTTAGAATCGCAAGATCGTGCCATATCTTCCCGAAACGCCCCGGGGTCTTCCGTCTACTTCCGACTCATTTTATATTCTCCCGACTGTGACCATTCTCACAACAATTATCAAATTCCATCGCCGATACGTACGTGGCCATCCCATCGTGGACTCGAACCCGCACCCTTCTGATTGCCGGTCAGATGCTCTACCATTGAGCTACGTCGGCTTATCGCAAACCCGCCAAGTTATTCAATATATACTAGTGTTTCATTCAATAATTACTGTTTTTTATTATATTTTCACCTGTAAACAATATAATATTTGACAAGTCAAAGCAATTTTCACCAATAAAATGTAGACATAATTTGTCTCGACGCCATCTATTTGAGAGATTTAGCCGTTACAAGCCTTTCTCATACTAATAAAGTTGGTTGTTTACAGGTGAAAATATAATAAAAAAAAAACAGTAATTATTGAATGAAACACTAGTATATATTGAATAACTTGGCGGGTTTGCGATAAGCCGACGTAGCTCAATGGTAGAGCATCTGACCGGCAATCAGAAGGGTGCGGGTTCGAGTCCCGTCGGCGACATTTATCTTTTCTCGGAAAGGTTTTTTTCAATTTGGATGAGTGTTTCAGGCTAATAATTATTGTTAATAAAAATAATAATTGTTACCATTTGCGATATGCACAAAAATCTTGTCTTAAGTTTCTAAGAACTTTAGTTTATCAATTAATGAATATTTCTTTATTTGGAGATAGTTACTTTCGCTGTCAAATCAATTATTGTACCCGA
Source organism: Halesus radiatus (assembly GCA_022606495.2). NCBI lineage: Eukaryota > Metazoa > Arthropoda > Insecta > Trichoptera > Limnephilidae > Halesus > Halesus radiatus. The sequence continues at coordinate 224 of JAHDVE020011429.1, read as the reverse complement.
GAAAGGCCGGGTACACATCAGCTAGTTTGTAAATAAAAAAGGAAACATCATCGATTTTGCAATGCTATTTTGTCATTGATCCATCGGATTGGGGCCAAGAGTAAGCTACAATTTGCTTCGATATTCGAACCTGAAGTCTGACGGGATTTCATGATGAGGACAAATTGACACGGGGAGCCTATGGAAAATTTAGATTTAGCACGGGCGCCGCGAATCGAAAAAGT
>JAHDVE020011428.1:0-16576 GCA_022606495.2 Halesus radiatus | reverse complement strand
CCAACCCCAACCCCAATTTTCACACTTTCTCTACCAAAAAGTGATTTACTCGCATCTCTATTTATACTCATATCATGGGATTATTGACTTAGAAATATGTTTTTAATTAATTTATATACTAAATATATTTTTTAGTATATCATAATTTATGATATAGTAAATTATATATAAATACTCTAATAATATCCATTCCTAAATACTTATGACAAGTAATATCAACCAACCCAATAGAACATTAAAGCTGCTCTTCGGCGAATAAACTGTCCAAAAACTAGCCAATATCAACCTTCTCGTCGTTGGAGTCGGAGGTATCGGCTGTGAGTTGCTCAAGAACATTTCCAAAGCAGGAATTAAAAAATTGACCATTCTCGATCTAGATCACATTGAATAAACCAACCTCAACAGACAGTTCTACTTTCGGAGGACCGATGTTGGCAAAGGCAAAGCTGAGGTGGGCAAGAAGAGAATTCTCGAAATAGACCCATCATTACAGGTCACTGCTCTATGCGACAAGTAAACATTAAACATATAAATTACCTTATATTAACATACAATCCTTATTAATTTTTTATTTTATACTCTATACTAGTATTTATGATACGAAATACGATGTTCGGTGGTTTTGCCAGTTCGATCTCGTTATAAGTGCTCTTGATAGTGACAAGGCAAGGGAATATTTGGGAAGCATGTGCATCAAGGCTGGCAAACCCATGGTTGACGCTGGCACCGAAGGCTATGCAGGACAGGCACGTTCAGCCATTCGCTACAGGACTGAATGTCATAATTGTAAACCTTCCAAAGCCGAATAATCTTTTGCGGTTTGTACTATCCGCGTGAGACCTGAAAAGCCAGTCCATTGTGTGGCCTTTTCTAAAATATTTTATTAATGCTTTTTCGGGAATAATCCAGACTTCGGTGACGAGCTAAAGCGGTCTGACTATCTCGCAGACAACTTGACTGATCAATAAGTCCGTGATGCTGCTGAGAGGTTGTATCATTTGTTCTTTTACAAAAATATCGTTGGATTAGATGCCCCTAAAAAATAGGGTGAAGAGCTCGAGGCTAACGTTCCAGTACTCAGTTAAACTCGTCCTTTGCTTTTATCGGAAGCTCTCAACAATCACACACAGGTATCTAACCCTCCCAGCACATTTTCTGCGATCGAGGACAGACTCCAACAGAAGAGTGAATATGAGGAAGAGAAACTGTGGAGTGTGGCAGAATACTCGAGAAGATTCCTTGATTCTTTTTGCAGTATTGTAAAAAACCAAAAGAGTCTGATTGGGCAATTGAAGTTTGAAAAGGATGACGAGGATTGCATGATGCTGGTGTACTGCGTATCGCAGCTAAGAACATACAATTTCATCAACAGAATTGCGAAAAGCAACAAACATAAATTTCTCACCTACTTCCAAGTCAAAGATATGGCAGGTATTCATTCTATTTTTTTATAAATATAAAAAGTATATAAATATTTCTTACAATAAAATAATATTTGATAAATATATTTAATCTGTTTATGGATCAAATTTGATAAATATCCATTGCATTTTTTTAATTATATTTTAGGTAAAATAATCGCTGCCATTTCGTCGACAAACTCCATCGCAGCTGGACTCGAGATCCAGTAGGTCATCAAAATCTTGAACAATCAGCTGGATGATACCAAGTACACCACATTCCACAACAACAACGAAGACAAGATTTGTGGTATGGAGCTCAGTTCCCCCAATCTAGAGTGTATGGTCTGCTCGCAGTCTAACATATACCTCAGGCTTCAAGCTGACTTCAGCAAAGTTCGATTATCTCAATTCCAGCAGTTCATGCTCCAATATCTTTCCTACAACAGAGACCTGTATGCCAATTCTAACGACGGCAGCTTTGTCAAGGTAGTCGAAGCCAAAAGAGCAAATCACCCCAACTTAAACAAGACCATTGAACAGCTGCCATCAATAGTAAGTGCTAAAGGATCCGTGGAGCTATACTACCAAGCCATCAAGGGACTGATGGACGTTTCGATTCATGTGTACATATAGCACTTAGCTGGTGCGGAAGGCTTCGTTGTTTTGAGTGAAGAGAATGCGACTGATATTAAGGACAACCTAGTCAAGTACAAGAGACTCCTCTATGAGGAACATATTATCAAGAATAAAGAATACGATTTCCAGGATTTCGGATACAAATGATTGGACTGTTAAAATATGTATTGGCTATTATTTGATTATCTTTAAACAAAATGGACATTATTTTTCTAACCTAATAATAAAAGATTAAGATAATTAAAATCAAGCTTATTATGTTTAGTTAAATATGTTATTATTTTTTAAAGATAATAATGTTTTTTTCATTTAAAATATTTTTAATTTTTTCTTCTGAATAACTACCAATAAATACAAATAACGAAAAAAAGAGGATAAAAAAATAATACATTTTTTTAAATCATTTTCCTAGCTATTTTCCTGTTTGTAAACAATATACATCTTCCACTAGAAATGTTTTTTTCGATGATAACCGAAACCGGTCATCTTTAAGCAGCGGAAACTCCTCACTCTTCTTACCTTTGTCCGACAGCCTCAACCAACTCCCACCGCTCTGGTTCAAGTCTACCAAATAGAACTTTTCTTGGTCATAGAGGATCTCCGCATGCCTCAGCCCAATAGCTACCTTCCTCGGGTCGATCTGTATATTGCACTTGTCATGACGACCGATGCTGAAGCGAACTTTATTTTTGATGCTGGCCTGGTACGTTGGCATGTTGTCGGGTTTGTGAAATATGAGTTTGATTATTCCTTCAGCTTCCTCTCAAGTATTAATAAAGAAAATAAGAAATAAACAAAAAAATATATATAAAAAAACAAACAATTAGGCCCAAAAAATTAGGAAGGTACAAATGAAATAATTGTGTATTTACTAATAAAAAATATAATTGATAAAAAAGAATTATGTACCCGTTTGAAGATCTTAACTGTGAACTCAACAGCATGGGATAGTTGGATACACATTCCTTCTTGGAGTTCAAGCCTCTTTATTTCCTTGAACGTGCCTGTCTTGCTGCCTAAGTCCTGCAAATAAAATGCCTAGTCGTTGAAATATATCATTGCATGCTTCGAGCTGATCGACAGCTCATCAGGGTAAGAATAATCGTTGTCCTTATCTCTACCGAACTTGACTCCCTTGATATTGAAAGTTTTGGTTCTGTAACTTTTATTATCGATTTCTTCTTTGCTGTGCTCACTGACCTCGACGAGATTGATCCAGTTCAGGCTTTCGAACGAAAGGGGATCGAATGGGAGGGACATGGTGACGGAGCGAAGTTCGACCAATCTGCTTAATTATTCGATGCTCGAGACCATCAACTGTTCGTTGCCTTCTGCTGGAATCTGACTTGATTGAAGATTTTGGCTATAATAGGATTCTCCGAGAGTATCGTTATACGTGCTTTGAGCGAGTTGGGACGATTAATTATTGTGGTCTGCTGTCTCTGTATTGTCTGCAGTTCGACTTTCCGGATAGATACTTTCTGCGTATACGCTGTTTCCATCATAATACGAATCACTTTCCCTATATTGTACTTCCTATTGTTGAACATTTGAGTTGTTGATGCCACCATAAAAAAGGCCTGGCTAATCCTCACTGGGGTGTTTCAGAAGGGTTTCCTTATCTTTTTGAGTTTTTTTATTCGAAACCACAGCATCTGATGCGTAATTTGGGTTATTTTATTATAATTCCTCCTGCATTTTGCGAGGGTTTGGTTAGTTTTATTTCGAGCTGCTTATTTTAAGCATCACCTGATCAGCAGATTCTCGAGACAACACACTATTCGATGTCTAGTCATAGGCCAAGAAAAATCCTCCCTCGTCATATATCTTTTATGCACTGTTCTGGATTATTTTGAAGTCTTCGTCCTCAGGGATCGAACATCGAGACTCAGTCTTTTTGAAGTCTACATTCACGACGTACTCTGAGTCTTAATTACCTTTATAATCAAGATTCGCCATATTTTGTCCACCCAAAGAATTGTCCTAAGTTGTATTTTTCTTCGAGAGGCCTACATCGTTGAGATCATCCTATTACCGACTATATCTCATACTGTATGTTTGTGCGAGAAATAGCTGTGAGAGGAAGTGCAGTTCTTGTATCTGGCTTTAACTGAAGAGATGCTGGATGGACATGAGGATATGGTCGTCGCTGGACACACAGAGAAGGATGAAGCCGTCAGCCTTGGTGGTTTCGATAACATTAACGAGAGTTGTGTACTGTAGCTCTTTAAGGAGTTCAACGATTTGGGATGAGTTCCAGAGGATGAGGTCTTTGTCACAACAAATCTTCTCCATTTTGTCCTGCACAATCTTGAGGAGCTGTTCAGTAAAAAGAATACTTCTTCCCCGGTACCTCTGGATTAGGCTTGTCAATTCATTGTCATTTCGATTACTGCTATGGTTATTATTCGTAGTAGTATTGCAATCTAAGTGCAAATATTGTTCAGCCAACGTGTTTACAATGGTTATTAACTTGTGAAATTGAAGGACGTTTTGAATAGTCAGTTCTTTGCTTGAAAATATTTTCTGAAATTGACGAAGATCCTGAAATGTTTTGCCACTGACGTTGTTGATTTTGGCGATTTACTTGAAAATATCGCATTTGACGAGCAGGAGAAACTGTATGAATTCGAAGGGACTCCACTTTTCGATCCTGTTGCTGAGAATATTGAATATGTCCTTAAAATAGACTCTTTTATCAGTCTCGTTCATTGTTTATATAAATATGTAATTAGATTTAGTTATTATTCCAATAATATCTATATTTATATATTTATTTATATATTTAAGTATGGGTATTTGTGTATATATGCATATTTATGCTTACATTATTATTACATCAGTCATTGTCCTATTAAAAGATAAAAGGTATCCTTAAGAAATCTAAATTTATCAACGATAATTAAAACTATTATGCACGTATCTATTTACTAGAGGATTCAGTGATTATATTTCATAAAAATATTTCTCCATATTTTGATTTGATTTGATAAATATAAGGGGGGTTATCAGACTCGCCATCCTCCAGGTAAATAACGTCCTTCACACCAACTCATGCCATTTAAAAACATGCATGGCTACAAGTATTATAAATACTATTAAAGATGTGCGTTCTTGTTTTGTTAATACTCTTGCTTTATCTCGGCATCCTGTATGAAAGGGTCTGAATTTGTGTTGACTTAATCCCGATTTTCTTTTTTATATGCAGCAAGTCCTGAAGATCCGTTATTCGTCAGTTCTACTTTCAGTCCTTCATTAGGTTATTCAAACTAAATACTTGCTTTTGGCTCATCTATCTTCTCTCTGAGCTATGTATCCTTCTTATTTTTTTGATTACGGATGGCCTTAATATATTATTGGCTATATTGAGGCCAAGTTTCTTTAATTTTGTTTTAGCATTTATTGATTTATTCGAAAGCCTTATCGAGTATCCCCTATTCAGTTCCATGTCCGAAAAACCAATTTGCCTCCTTATATTCTTTTTCCCGGAGTTACTTGTTTTTCTGAAGATTCTTATTCCTCTTTTGTACGTAAATGGACGTAATTAATTTCATTACCAAGCGAATGTAAAACATCTCTTCCGTTTCTCCCATAGCTTCAGTATGTCTTTCAGCCTCGAAGTCGCAGATATCTATGAAAGATTTATATTTCTCAATCTGTTGTTTATATCGCTCCTGGCCATTGGTTCGAATTAGGTATCTCGAGGCGTCATCCAGAAACCATTTGAATAATTCCAAACATTCATTAACTCTCGTAGCTTAAGCAAATATATACAATTCAAAAGAGCCGTTGTAGAACATACATTTCCCCAGCCTGATTATTTTCTTTAGTTTTTAATACTTCTCTTATTGCAAAATACGATCGCAATATTTCCAGAAATCTCTGCATATACTCTTGTTTTTAACCCTGGTGGTCAGTTTTTTTTCTATTTATTCTCTATTGATTTGTATGTTGTCCTCGAGCATCCGATTATTTCTGCATTGTTTTCCTTCAAATTAAATTACTATATATATAAGATAAAATAAGATAAGATAAACGTTTTTAAAAGGCCGTCGCCTACACACCTCGGCCGAGACCGAATGGTATGCTTGATATATAGATATAGGTATTTGAATTTTTTTATAGGCAATTCTAGGTAAACCATGATCATTGTACATATATTATAACTAAATATATACGGGTCATATATGCATTTATATATAATATTAGCTGGTATATATTTCTTTAAATAGTTTTGCCCATTCACATTTAGATAACTATTATACGAGTTTCTGCAGTAAAAATTTAAAGTTTGACGGATGTCATCAGTTTTAAAGGTCCCATGATTTATTCGATGTTCATTTTTTGCCAGTGCTTTCTTCTTGGCTGTTTGGGGCGGAATGGTCCAGTTGTGACTTTGCGATGGGGTTCTTTTTGTTTGCTGCGATTTCCAGGTACGTCTGAATTTATTCGTAGCAGAGACCCGCGATGATGAAGGGGCTCGAGGCGAGGTACCACGTGAATCGGAACTTGTGCGCCAGCATCGAATGGACCATGCCGAAGAGGAAGGTGGTTGCGATCGCGTACCGGAACACGACGGGGAACTTGAAGTAGAGTCTCCTTTTGAGCCTGGCTTCTTCAGACTCGCCGTCCGCCTTGGGTGTGTAGAGGAAGTTCCTCCAGGAATTCATGTTTATTGGTTATATGTTTGTGTTGTTGAAATTTAAAAAAACTACACTGCCTTACCAATAGTGAATTTAATATTGACTGAAGAATTGAAAAAAATGTAATACCTTTAAATTTATAAGGGTTCTGCCTGCATACAATAATGTTTTCTTAAATTTTGCAAAGTCTTTATTTCACTTCATAATAATATGTTTTTCTAATCCCATCATTTACTAGAGTTATTTTATAATAATACCATTTATGTGGATAGAGAGATGGATACATAGATTCATATTTTGTTAAATTTACGTAAGGCATCTGCTATTAAACTGTGAAAACTCGCCATTAAAACTATCAATGATAAGTATATATTATAATAAATGTATTTCATCAATCCATATTTTGATTCGGGTTAATATATTTAGGGGTTATAATACTTCATATTTATTTATTCATCGGTTCATACAACTATGCCGTACTTCATATAAATATCATTATTCTCTCCAACTTCGTTGGAGTCAACTCACTTATTATTACCACGATTACTTACGTTCCTTTGGAAGCCCATACAGTTATTTATACTTTTTCGATAAATGGGTCTCATAATGACTCTAATTAACTTAAACAGACAAACTACCAAAACGTACATATTCTCCTTTCCTTGTCTAATGAATTATTACGTTGATTACTGGCTGGGGGAAGATTGTCTATTGGCTTAATGCAGTCTGTTTGAAACTTTTGTCTCTCTTCTAAGGTCAACTAAGATATGAAAAGCCTTCGTATCTCTCTGTTCTCTATTTGATCAGCACCCCTTTATCCGTTAGTAGCTGGTAATTCCTATGCCTCTTCTTAGATGGTATTTGCGAGAGTCTAATTTTTTATCAGTTTATCTCTGAAATCATCAACAGTTTCTGGCCTCCAGGTATTTAACCCCAATTTTATCACCTGGTCAATGCTTTATTCGTAAACTGCGGCCAATTATTAATGTGGAAATTACCCTTCCTTTCCTTCCCTAATTTAGTTATAAAATTAATTAAACATTGAAAGTTTTCCCAGAGACAATTTGAACTTTTTGCTCATTGTAATCTTTTCATTATGTGCATACAAAACGAACAGATCTTCTTTAGTTTTGAGGTCGAAGCCCATTTCGGAGGTTTTTATCATTTTTAACAACTTCTCGGTGACACTGAGAATCTATTCTTTTTTCTTCCCGATATCACCGCATTTCTCCATTTTTTATACGATGCTCGACACCCACTCCTTTAGTTCACGCAGATGATGCTCTCTCTTCAGATATGAAATGTACACAATAGAGAAGAGCAATGAATTTGTAGGTGCGAAACCTTGAATAAGCACTCTTTTACTAAGTCCTGCTTTTGTAAACTTAGCGAATAGCTTTTACAAATACGGATATCGTCCTTAACTGAATAATTTAAGCCCTTATGTGAATGCAGTTCTGATGCAATTGTTACTGTTATCCGTTTCCTTTTTGTTGTCGATTTCTATTTCCATCATCCAAGTGCTTTCTCTCCTCAATAGTATATATAGAATTTCTTTTTCTTGGTTAATTTAATAAATGTAATAAAGTTTTATTTAATATGAAGGATTTAAATTTCCAAAAAAAAGAGAGAATCGAATAGTTCGGGTGTTTTTATTTAGGAATTTAATTATAATATAATAGCCAAATGCCGAATGTTATTGCTATAGAAAAAATGGATTAGTTTTATATACATATATATATATATAGATATGCTCTATGTTCGAGGAATAAACTCTGGCATTTGAGCTCACCCAGTATTGCGATTGTGAAATATTGGACGAGATTGATGATATTACGCCAATCAGCTCTTGCTAAAGCGTAAAGGTGATGACCTATAATAAAATACATACATATATATACTTATATATATAGTTTGGTGGCAAACTCACCATGGAAATAGTTTCTTTTTCAAAAAGTGTACAATTAAACGAGTTGCGATCATTTTTTAAATTCTGTAAGCAGGTCCTGTATCGGCGAAAGACTTCAAAAATCGGGTACATGTATCGATTTCCAAAGAACGGAAATTTTATGAACGAATGTAGGCATTAGTGTCGGCGTCTGAACGGCAAAAGGCAACCCACCTCGCTAATAATTGGAATGTTTCATGCATCTTCAAATATCCATCCATTTGTATTAAAACTAAGAAAAGACCACTTTAAATATCTCCCCTTTAAATCCTCGTAAAAACAAAAGAATTATAAAGTTTAACTAATTATTAACTTGTTTAAGAGTAGAACAATCATAAGGGGAAAAATATAAAGTATGCATATTTTATAAATTGATAAAAAAAAAATGTCATTAAATATTCTGGTCATTAAATATTCTGAGACTAACCATTTTTTCCCATTTATCATTTTTTGTTTTTTTCTCTTGAGTTTTTAACTTTAAATATTGAAAAAGTTAATATTAAAAAAATAGAAGTAGAACCAATATTTTAAATTCTATTAAAAAGAAGGGAGGAGTTATTGGGGGAAAAGCAAAATTAATAAGTTTTGAAGTTTTTAATGGGGGTAAATGCTTCGATTGTCTGCTTAAAATACTTATGTGTATGTGAGAATGTATTTTCTTTTAATTTATTATTTGTATAATTCCGTTGATTTCGGAATTGCCTTTGCTTGTTTAGTAAATTTAAATGCTTTACTAAATATTTATTTATAAGATTAATGTCGATTTAATTTATACATTAGTTATGTTTTTTTTATATATATTTGTTACATTTCTTCCATTTCTTTTTTCTATTTCCTTAATCTTTAAAATAGATAAAATAACTTTATTAGGTATTTATCTAAAAATTTAAAATATTCCAAATATGCTAAATATAGTAAATATCCTTGTTTGAATCCTTCATCAAGAAATAACAATAACAATAAAAAAAATAGAAAAGTAAGCTTTTTATAAGAGGAGGGTTTGTTGTTTTGTTATTTGTAGAGTATTTTTTTCCCTTTCTGCTTGTTATTTGATTCGATTCCTTTAAATATGAGATAATATTTGTATAAAAAATAATATTGTATTGAATTTGCGAAAATATGTTTTCTTATATTTTTATTTCGTATTTGTCTGTCATTTCCATTTCGAAATAAAAAATATATATTTTTTTACTGTTGGTTTTATTTTATATTACTCACTTCTATTTTTTATTATTCTATAAAAAATATTTATAAATTCAAATCGTAACAGTCGAGAAATTTATAAATATTGGGATTCAAATTACAATCCCCTTCGAGAAAAATTACCCTTCAGGAACACAGAGATAATACTAATCTGCTGTACAGATCTATATAGAAGCCCTAAAAGTCTCAATCAAGGAGAGGAGGAGGACCCATTACTTCTCTCTGCCGTGCGAGAACGCTAATGTGTGGAAGCCCTATGGTAACTGTCGGGGGAAGCACTTTAGATAGGGACAAACGGGGAGGATGAAGTAAGTGTTGGTATAACATAGAATCCCCAAAGGCTACGGAGAATTGGTTAGTTGATGATCAGAATGGCACTCCCATGCTCCATATTTTCCGAAATATGGTAGCTAATTCCGAGTAGTTTCGATTTTATGATGTTATTCTTCATTCCTGAGGATGAAGTAGAAAGGATCTGACAGATATTCCTTCCCCTTATAGCTAAAAATATTGAGATATAAAGGTGTAGGAATAGTTGGGACTGATATTCACTCTTGTAGTGAATAAACGTAATATAAAGAATTAGGTAATTTCTATCGAAACCAATATCGGATTCGGATAAGAAGAAAACCAGGTTTGGGACATCCAGGATTCTTCAGTAATTCTCTATGCTACCCTGCCACAGAGATAATTCGATATTGGCCCCCTATATGCCTAAGGTAGAACCTCTACCCTAAAGAGGATACCGAAAGGGGAATAATCGAGATCCAAACCGGAAGGAGGAAAAAGTTGTGTTAAACAATGAAACCTAGAGTATGATATAGAGAAATAGGTAGAGTTGGAATTGAAATAAGGTAATACCCACAACGGAAGCCAGGACCACGGATTTCAACGCGATAAGGCAGTGCGTCTTTTGGTCCTAGGGTTGGAGAGAAATAAATATATGATTATTTATTTTATTAATAGATATATACTTGACAACCTGAAACATCAATTATTATTTATTTATTTATTTTTTTATTTATTTATATCTCACTAATATCCTAATATCACACCATTAGGAGAGCTGCCAGCATTATCCTATGGTTAGCTACGCATTTTACGGGTTTTCGCCAACAGCCAAACTTTCTTAAATAAATCCTCATTCCTTATGCATATCGATGGCGCAAGTAAATGTGCCATACCTCTAAGGCTTTCTCCACTCCACTTCCCACAGGTCTCTTAATTCCACTCACCCTCAAACTCGAACTCAAACTTAAACTTAGACTTAAACTTATTGCCTTTTGCGATGACGGTCAATTGGGCCGGATATATAATTTTTCAAAACCGTTAAAGTTTTGAAAAAAATATATCATCAATTATTATTATTATTATTATTTTTATTCTATAATATATTTATAAATAGATTCTAAAGGACAACATCGATATTTATAAACCGTTCTTCTATCTATTATTTATGTCTATATTTCTTTTAAAGCCCTGCTTATAAATCATCTCTGAGTATAATAATAATCATAATTTTCAGAAATCTCATTTACTATTAGTTTTTCTATAATAATCTTAAAAAATATGGAATATCTAGAAAAGGCCAAAACCAAGTTGGACATTTTTTCAGCAAACCCGAGCTGGAAAACCTCCAAGAAATATTCTTTTTCGTCTTTAGAAACCTTTATCATCACTGTGTTGATAATCGCTGTCTCGACCATCATGAAGTGGGAATACATAACTCATCTGTGGCTCCCACTCGATCAACTCCCAGTAGTCAAATCCACAAAATCAGCTTCAGGATATTCTGCACCCGACCTCATCTTTGGAGTTTAGTTTCCTCACTTTCCAAACTATCCAAATAATGGCAGTTTTGACCCAGCAGTGGACTTATACGCTTATTACCTCGGCGTTGGGACTCTACGACCGACAGGAGTCAACATAACTCGCCTTCCATGCCCACTAGGTTATCCACCTTCGGCTGCTATCTGCATGAAGGTGGTAGGTTTCGATTATACTTTGGGAACTCCAATTCCTCGGTTTCTGATCGATAGCTAGTATGAAAACTTTGTGGACATCAAAATATGGGTGAGACAGACCAATGTTACCACTCTACTCTATGAAACAGAGGGAGATTTTATGAGCTGGACGATCCAAGACAGTCGAGCATGCGCGGACTTTTACCTGATGGAAATTACGGAAGTGGTGCTTCACAACAGTTTGTCTATCAACCAGGACCCCGAAATCCGAGTCGGGATCAAGCCTGTACCCCCACAATATACCCCTTACTGCTCGCCTGGACTCACCAAATCTAGAGACAGAGGATTCACAAGTCCTTTCTACGTTAACTCCATGGTCTACACAAGGTATAACATATCAGACATCCTGGGAGCCGTCATTTCCCAGATCCAATTATTTATGGCTATATTTGCTTTGTTGCTTGTTGATATGATTCTGCATAGCATGAAGTTTCAGACCATGACGCAGGTCTACTCTTGTCCATAGCTCAAAGACGCGAGGATCAATGTGTTTTTCGCGATGAAGATGCACCTTTACGACTTACTCTCAATGGCTGATTTTATGAAGCCTCTGAAATAATCCGCATTTTTGAGAGGGTGGCTGAGATAGCAAAAAGTCTTTTAAAATCTTTTATGCTGTTACTAGAAATCAATTTCAGTTGAGAACATACTTCAGAGATTAAGTGAGGCTGTGACAAGAAAAAAGAATCAATCCCCATTAATCAAGGTATCTTGGGGTGGATCTTAGAAAGTCGAGCTTCAGCCTGCTAAGCAAAGAATAGTAAAAATCAACTCCATTTAAAAGCGGGGTTGGAGGGTGTTTCAGTGGATGAGTATGTTTGATTCAAATCCCCGTCAGATATAATTCGAATGTATTCATTCAGACAACACCTCTTTTGCAAGCATCATTTTAACTGTCATAGGCATTGGTATCATCGTATTCGGAACAATTGCTTTGAACTTGCTCAACATGAATGAAAGCATTTCCTATCGAAGCGAAATCATGCCCAACTACGCCTACAATTCGGATGGAATATTTATCCGCTTGTGTATCAACGGAGTGCTTTGTGATAGCGCGCACGTCAGTTATGCACAAGCAATTCAACATTACAATATAACATTTGATTATCTAGACGCACTCGGCAACGTTATCGGCTCCCCGTCTCTGGCTTCTGACGAAGATTGTAACTACATCAAATTTGGGTATATGGGATATTTTCCTCTTAAATACACTCTTTGCTTCACCGACCTTCGTCTCAATTACAACCCTGCCGTCAACCTTCGGATGAAGATAAAGTACATTAATGGTGGTATTCCAGGTACGACGTGGTTTTTTGATACCCCTTTGCGATATCTGGCTCTTGACAATCCAAACTGCATTTTCACGACACAGCAGAGACCCATTCCACTCCCCTTCCATTCCAAAACTACATTGATTGCCCGCCCAACTACATCTTGCACTGGATAAACAAAAGCAGGTTTCGATGTGACCACCCAGGCGCATTTGGGACTTAACGAGATCGAACTTTGGATGACCGTCAGCAACTAGTTTCTGTTCCAGACACATTTCGTACCCAGTCTCTGGGATCTGATGACTAACGCCTTCAACTTAAATATGATTTTTTTTATCCTGTTATCGACTTACCTGGCCAAACCCATCAATGCCCGTTTTGCGGCTATGAAGCTAGAGGACAAGATACGAACTCAATCAAACTAAGAGGATTCGAGCATTCCTAAGGGTTTGTTGATTGAAAAGAAATTGGATATGGTTCATCTCTTGGCAACGTTGGCCAAGACCGAGAAGGAAGGACTAGGAGGTAAATTCTTCAAAACCCAGTTGGGTGCGAATATTTTTATTACAGAAGCTTCGTGATTTTTATATCTTTTCACACTACTTCATACAAATTTAGAAACAAGAAATCAATATAAAAATAATGTAAGCGACAAATTTTGAATATCCCCTTTTATGATCACAAAATTGATTTGATTTGTAAAAATTATGGACAGAAAAAATGAAAAAGGATAATAAAAAATAAAATAATATTTAAAATAAAATAAAAATAAAAATAAAAATAAGTCATTTATTTTTGTATTATCAAAACTATCGTCAATTTTCCTCATTATTGTTTAAGGATTATTATTTAACAACTCAATTACCTGAAAGCTCATATGATATTTGACCAGTCCAATCCTAAAAATAAATTGTGGTGCAATAGCTAACATTTAATCCCCAGAATATTATTGTTTTATCTTTTATATTGTTAATATTGTTGATATTTTTGTATATATAAATATTTTTAAAACAGGTAAAAACTGTGGTAAAGTTATATAAAAATCATAAAATATAACTTTAGGGTTCAATAACTCGACATTCATTCTGTCAGTGGAGTTTCCTCGGTAAGAACGTATTGAAAATTAGAAGATTTCATTTTTTCTATTTTATTCGAGATTTTAAATTTTTAGATCAACTGATAAAAAAAATCCTTTTGTTTTCTTTTTGATTTTTCGAAGTCATGACAAAAAATTCGGGAAAATCAAAAGAAAAACAAAATGATTTTTTTTATAAGTTTATCCGAAATTAAAAATCTTGTATAAAAGGAGAAAAAAAATGGATTTTTAATTTTTAATATTTATGTGCATCAGGAACCACGCTGACAGAAGGAATGTCGGGTTATATCAAGCAGCGACCGATGATATAATTAATTTGATGTTTTTTACTTAGATTTTTTACTCTACTGTATAATTTATAAATTAAATTATATTAATCCATAAAACATGCGATCAAAAATTGGGTTAATTTTAGGAATGGAATTATTTGAGGATAAAAAATCGATTCTAACAAAAGGATAAAAAAAAATTATCACCAAGGATCAACAATTAGGATTTGATTAATCCCTCAATCAGCAAATTCTCTGGGGTGTTTCAAAAGCTTCTATTCTGATTTGATTCATCACCAATTGGGAAAGGACAAATTAACTAAATCTACTTCCTGGTGGAGCAACTAAAATCGATAATTTCCTTAAAACCATTCTTACTAACAGACATGTTGTTCCTTCCGTTATTGTGTTTGTGAGGGTTCTTCCAATACTGAAAGCTGTAAGTTCGTTCGATTTTTCTCGTCTGAGTGTGGTAACAAAGTAGATTCGTTATTTGTTACTTCCGGAACCATTCCCATTTATCCTTCAAACGACATATTTGCATTTGGCATGTTTCCTTGCTCATCCACTCTCAGATTTCTGTTGTTAGGCCCTTCATTTTGAGCTTCATTTAACTCGCCTAATTAACAAGCTCTTTTGAATAGACCATCAAAAGTTTGACCACTTCCGCAAAACCACTAAGTCAGGCGTCCCCTTACGGCCCTGAATTTCTCTAATGCTTACTTATGAAACTAAAATGTCCTTTTTTGTTGAAATAATTTACCAGTTAACTCTTTCACAAATTCCCTCAAATTTCTATCTTTTCCAGTTTCCGTGAGGCAGAAAGAAAGAAGCTTTCGATAGGTGTTGATGTGCTCTTTGTGTTCCTTCTTCCGCTTTTCACTTTTAATTTTATCCAGATTACCTTAAGCTTCATTGAGCCAGGTCTGAAATTACCCCAACGCTAGTTTCATGAAAGCTCGTGTAAAGATGTAGATCTAAAGCAACTTCGAAATAGATGCATCCTTTTTAAAACATAAATTCCCTTTGCGTTTAAATGTTTTCGTAAAAGGTGAAAATATTATCCTGAATTTTTTGTATTGTGGGCCTCTCAGCCTGTTTTTCAATTCGTATCTCAAGAATTATCTGTGAGAATTCCTGCCTTAGAGTGTTCTCGAACTCTGGGTGAATTCCTGCCTTGGATTGGGGGTGAATTCCTGCCTTGGAGTGGGGCTCGAACTCCGGGGGAATTCATGTCTTCGATTTGAACTTTCATTTTTTATGGCTTTTCTTTTATGAATTTTTTTCTTTTGATCCCCTACTGCGGTGCCAGTTTTCACTTTTTTCTTTGTCTTTTAATTATTATAACTTATTGATTTGTTTTTTTAAATACAATTTGGGGAAGCATGATAAATAAAATAAAATTTGAGTTCAATAGGTTACAATTAAAACCTCAGTTGGATATATCCATATGTTATAAATTTTACGGAGATTGGAACTTGTCGGAGTGATGGTTATTTAGACCGAGAAATGTTGTAATTTGAAAAAATATGGATTTAGGTCAAAGCTGTATATTTTTTAAAAGCAAATTATACGCAAATTATATTTGAATTTATGCAGTAAAGATTTAAATTTGACGGATGTCATCAGTTTTAAAGGTCGGATAGTCAGCGAGGAAACCTCACCCATGATTTATTCGATGTTCATTTTAGCCACTGATTTCTGCTTCAGTGTTGGGGGCGGACTGGTCTAGTTGTGATTTTGCGATGGGGTTCTTTTTGTTTGCTGCGATTTCCAGGTACGTCTGAATTTATTCGTAGCAGAGACCCGCGATGATGAAGGGGCTCGAGGCGAGGTACCACGTGAATCGGAACTTGTGCGCCAGCATCGAATGGACCATGCCGAAGAGGAAGGTGGTTGCGATCGCGTACCGAACACGACGGGGAACTTGAAGTAGAGTCTTCTTTCGAGCCTGGCTTCTTCAGACTCGCCGTCCGCCTTGGGTGTGTAGAGGAGGTTCTTCCAGGAATTCATGTTTATTGGTTGGATGTTTTTGTTGTTGAAATTTAAAAAAACTACACTGCTGCTTCGCAGTAGATACCCA
>JAHDVE020011427.1:0-66218 GCA_022606495.2 Halesus radiatus | reverse complement strand
TGATCAAATTTTCTAACTTAAAACATATTATTTTGCATTACTTTGCATTGCATCGCGTTAAGGTGGAAAATGTTGCTTGAACAATGGTGGAGGATGTATATTACGGATCATCGAGATTACATTCGAAATATTTCTGCAAATCCGTGATTAATTCGGAAAAGTGATAAGCGATTCCTTTTACAATTTCCGCAATGGTTGCACATTCCGGGCTGCTACCCGCAATTCGCATATTCTTTAAACTTACTTCCTTTAGACGGAAGTCCCAAGTTCCTTAAAGCGATGCATGAATCACGCAGAGAACGTTCCAAAATAGTAAGTCCTGAATCCTGAACTGTGTCATGTAAACGATATTCAATTAAATTAGAGCAATAAGTAGATGCATCTCATTATTCATAAAGAGTCATTCAGGCGTTCCCCGGCTGTTAGCATTTGCTTTGAATTGGTTCATGAATAATAATACAATATCATATCTCCTTAACCCACGCATGGAATTCGTTTTTGTTAAATGATAAATCAATTATCTTTTTTTTTTATATTAGTTTCAATACATTTTTTTTTTCATTTAGTTATTAAAATTTTACAAAGCTAATAAGAAAATTTGTGATGTTTTTCTTAGTTGTCCTCACTGAGGGTTCCTGTATGAGGCGGACTAGGTTTTATTTAAAAACTGATTGTTTTAAGATCCTACGAAGTTCTTTTCGAGATGCTGGATAATAAATTGGCTGCACGCCAAGCTCACCCCTCACCCCTCTTATTTTGGTTTGTTCCCCGTGCGTGTTAGAGCATCTGTATGTATTATTTGCTCTGTATTTAAAAATTCGTCAATATTTGTGTTTCGGCGTACTCGAGTCGATTAAAGTTTTTTTCTCTAATGGTTAATTCAAGAATCTGCATTATGTCGTTACACAATACTATTGATCTGTTTATGTTAATAAAAAAACGTATCCTGGCTCCTTGAAATAGATTTTCTGAAAGCTTCCGGATTCCATACTTATTACTTACGCGGTTAACAAAAGGATCTGTAGCTATTGTATTATGCTTCTTAAAATTCCATTTCGCGTCATTTATTTTAAATTCTTTCATAGCAGGATTTTCAGTTCAGTAAGTTTTTTACTGATATGTCTATCTTTGAAACTTTTATGAAATGGATCAATTCTATTTGTAAAGAGTAATTATTATTATGTTACCGGAAATAGGCTATTAAAAATGTTATTACACGTGGACAATAAAATTATTATTTCTGACATTCAATACCTGTCTTCTTGAATCAACGGTCCTTGATCTATTTGAATAAATATTATAAATAATTTGTATTTAAAATGACAGCTATCTGCTGGAAGAATAATACACCCACTGATTTTTTTAAATCGTTTTTCTAACTTTCTTTTTTGAGGCAGTTCAAATGACATGGGATGTAAACTAATACGTACATGTTTCGTTTTTAAATTTTTTACCAGTTTATTGATTTACAGCAACCAAAACAAATTAGTTCTAAATGTTTAACAAAATACTCGATTTTTTAAAACAAACCGAACGTTTTTACTTATATTGGCCGTACGCCTAGCTCGCCCCCGCCCCCGCTTTTTATGGTTTCTTCCCTTTGCATATTAGGGGATCTCTATGTACTATTTTTTCGGCGGTTATTTAGCTCATCCATGGAACCAACTACCGGATTTTGTGCTTACTCCTAAAACGGAGGTTTCAAGCCCTAGATATATTCCTTTCCCACTTTAAAATAAATCTCCGCACAGCATCCTTAATATTTTATGACATAGAAAAAATAATACATATTTAAAAACAGAAAAAAATAACTATCTGGCATCTTAATGTTTTGATTCGAAAATATTTAATTAAACAGCGGCTAATCAAACTGGAAGATAGCTTTACCAATGGTTCTACCCAGTTTGTAAATAGTTTCTTAGAAATTCGATTATAATACTTCATGCTTACGCATTTTACGAGTATTATTCATTGGCCGTTCTTCCACTTGTGCCCTTGTCTGATACCTAAGAAACCTTGACATGATTTCATGGAAAGATTAAAGAATTTATATATATATATATATATATGTACCAACAACCTTTTAATATTGTGTAATAATACAAGAGGGAAAGCTTTGCTCGAAGCAGTGGTGGTTTTTTCTAAAGGGCGATTGCGCAGTGGAATCCAATTAAAAATACGCGAACATAAGACTAACTTGCAATATAAAATGTTTTTAAAATGTAACAAATTATAATGCCCACGTAACAAAAATAAAATGTATTTTAATTACACACGTATCACTGAAGTAGAATCAATTCGAGACCTTAGGGTAATACTGGATGTGAAACAAAATTTTATCAAATTAATGAGGTTATCAATAAAGCCAATGAAATGGTGCCATTTATAATTCGTATTTCAAAACCTTTTTGCGGCATAAAGACTTAGCCATCACTTAGAATATTGCACAACGATATGGACACCCCTATACCAAGCCCATAGTGAAAGAATTAAAAGCATTCACAATAAATTATAAATTTGATTTACACTTTGCAAATAACACCGAATCCTTAAAATTCCATAACTTCATCACGATTCAAACGTGACGCTTAATATGGGCAAAGAACTTTAGAACACACGATTCCTAGTTATTCGTTATATGTTACCCGCTGAAATAAAAAAAAACTGTATTAAAACTAAACCATTAAACACATTGAAAACTTGGCTAGCTGAAAGAAGCTATTTGTATTAGAAATAAGGAAATATTATTTTATTTATGATTTATTGCTTTCGTTTATGTTTTTATTTAACTCATTTTTTTATATATTTTTTTGCAGAAATATTTTAGAGTTGTATTCTTGATAAATATTTATGTTTTAAGCTTGTTACAAATGTTTTTATTTTACATATTTTGTAAACTTGTCTCTAAATTTTATTTTTTAAATAAAAAGCTCCCGTTAGACAAACTACAAAAAAGAAGTTACGCACGCCGTTAAAATCCCGCGAACGTATACTACCGTCGAAGACAAAGTGATATTCCCGTAGGTGCTGTGCTGAATAGATTTAGTACATATGGGCTCACGATCCCAAGCAAATACATTATAAAATTAAAAATAAATAAATATAAAAAACGGTGACCTTAACCGGAAAACGGAAACCTAGGCCGAACCATGTTGAAGTTTGTGGCCAGCGCTAACGAAGGAATGTTTAAAGACACGTGACCTCGGAAGTTTTATGATGACTTTGATGAGAGGCTGAAGTGTGCACAATAAAGATGGAAGTTAAATGTTATTTTTTTACTTTCTGCAGATATTAGTAAATATTTTTTTATTTTTTATTTTCTTTTTTCCTGCATTTCTCTAACCATTTGTTTTAATTGCAGTTATGAATTTACTAATAATCAAATAAATAAATCAAAACTAACGGATTATAACGCATGCTTTTTATTCAAAATTAAATCCTTTTCTAGGAAAGATGTTATATTACTAAGTTTAAAAAGTTTCAACAAACGCTGCATTGCCTCAAGTCGCTATTTATTGTAGTACCCATCCCACCGACTTTTTTTTTTTTAAATTTTGTGACTGCCACTGTATTCAACGATTCGCCGAAGGACAACAAGTAATTTTTGATGAAATATTACACATTTTCGTGAATTTCTGATTGAACCCCCGGTTAAAAAAAAAACAAGAACCGCCACTGGCTCGAATCAAACGGATTGCCTCTGATTGACCAATATCAGTTTTAGGAAAAAACGCATCATAAATGCAGTTGCATTTTGAAATATCGTCATGAACTCCATTTAACTCTTCGTCACCTCTGTCCTTCACACAAGTTACGCCATGTTGTGATAGACCGGACGTACAACGTAATAATATTATAATAGATGCATTATGCAGACTAATAAAGAAACTCCTTAATTCGTTCACCTCTCTTTCATCGACCTTGTCCCCCTCTCTCACTCTCTATAGCTACATCCCTCTCTGCTCGAAATCAGTTCGCATTGTTGACGATCAGGCGACGTATTTCAAGATCATATCCGGAATACGAATTCTCTGGCAATGTCAGATTCCATTTCTCAAACGGGGAAGGTGTTCTATCTGACGCACAGGTGATCGACATAACGTTACCGTTTGCGTAATTACTTACCTACTTTAATCAATTTTTGTTAATGTTTATAATTTGTCTATTCTTACATCATTGTGTTCTATGTTTATCATCTGTTTATACTGACATTATTTTGTTTTTAGTATTCTATATATTCCCGATGAAGAAAGCATCGCTTTCGAAACATATTGATATCTGCGTATATTAATAAATTGGTGAATAAAAAGTGATTTTTTAATTAAATTTATTTTTTAATTAATTTACCATATATCTACCAATTTATTGAAACTCCTTTGCTCATTTTCGACGATACTGTTTTTTTTGAGTAGATATATGCGATTGAGAAAAAATGAGTTTTTCGGTAATTTTGTTGCTAACACGTTATTAATTACGAGTATTATAAGCAAGGTTTAATGACGCTTACGTAAATAACGCATTTTATTTATCAATAACAGTATCAACGTAATTTGCACCGCCATAGCGAAAAATGTATCGCGCAATACATGGTTCAAACTAAAATATGAGCAAAATACAATGCTTAAAAAAATTATGTCCTTTTTTATGTTTTGTTTGTTTCTTTGTTTTTTTTTTCTTTTTTTTCTAATATATATAAAAAAGAAAGATACAGATTAAGCCATTCAATATGCCATGTCGACAGGCGCCTATATATTATTATTCAACGTAAATTCTTTAAGCGTATTAATTATAAAATTCATCTACACTCTGCAAACTTCATCACGCTTCAAACGCGACACTTATTATTTGATAAAATCTTGTTATTTAAAATTATGAATAATAGCCTGGAGTCGCCAGAGCTCATTAACTTTATAAACATACACATACAAACCAATAAACCGATTTTTTTATTTGCCCGCATGCAGGACCAATCTATTATAAAATTTATTATAAATTCTCCAATTCCCCGTATTTATGCCCAACATAACGCACAATTTCACAATATCGGAATTCCTCGCAATACCCTTTCAAAATATGGAACCGAAATACGTACGACCACAAATTGATACACGAGTATAAAATGTATCGAGAGCATCTCCTGTCCTGATCCTATCTTCCTCTTCCTCTCCCCCTTCCTTTTTATTTTCTTTTTTCTAATAAAACATCTGTACTTAACCACTGTTAGCACAAGAAACTTTGTTGACTTACCTTTTGTTAAACTTCCTCTGTATATAAATTTTTATTACAAGCTGTTTCTTTCTTACAAATAAATAAACAAATATGTTCATCTGTTTTATAATTTTCATATAAATATATCTACACAGTTGCTATCATTACTCTTTCATACATTTCAATACTCCCATTCAATCACCATTATCATTCACATTATCAAATCCTTTCTCTCAGATAGCCATTTTTTCAAAATGTATTTAACCTTATTCAAAGAGTAACAGTTTTTTTACATTATTTGGCATTAAGTTAAATATCTTAGGTATATTGTTTGCAAGGTTCTCTACCCGTACTTATTAAATATTTCGGAACTATTAATTAATCATATCGTTGCTTGTACGTAGTATTATAAAAACTTTTTGAATTTCTTTTTAATAACTTATTGAATTAAATTTAAGTTTGTAAACCTCATTGTAATATTTAATCATCGAAGAAGATAATATCATATGATATTAACATATCCTAGATGAAACACGAAACCGAAAAAAAACACAGAAAATAAAATGGAAGATAATATTGACAAGTCTTGAATTTTAGTATGATATCGATGAAGATGGCGTAAATTTAACCGGTGTCATTAGCTTAGTCGGTAAAGCGGTTGTCCCGGTAAGACAGTGGTCCCAGATGCTACTGATACCTTTTTAATTTCTGTGTTTTTTTTCGGTTTCGTGTCTCATCTAGGATATGTTAATAATATCTTCTTCGATGATTATAAAAACATGTTGCAATTTATCTTTATATTGCGGGTTAAATATATGTACAATAGCCTCAACAGGTAAAATTTTCGACAATACCTTATACCTTATTAGCCGACCACATAAGGAAAATATTACGATATTATTTACAAGGTAGGTAGGTATACGAGTATAAATACAATTGTAACCTGTCCTGCATGCATTTGTCCGCCAACGCAATCACCACTTTATTATGCATATCAACATGTTTGGGAAGCAAGGCTTTCCTCATCAGGAATATACAGAATACATATATTGTATTCTGTATACTCGTGTAAACCTCCGGCAACGCCGCTCACTTCAGCTAGTGTACTCTATTATATAAAGAATGTCCCAATCGGGCGGTGTTTGTTTATTTTGTATACAAATCTACAATTTTTTTCCTTGCTTGATGACATTTTGCACACTTGACCTTCAAAATAAGTGAAAGGTCACTGTCTACATGAAATTTCGACTAACCACCCCCCATTCCCCTTTCCCTCCCCTTAAAGCAGAATTTTGGTACTTCTTGGTAGTAGTAGCTAAAAATAATTGAAGTTGATCACAGAAAAAAGTCAGTTGATTCTTGCAAAATACTACTCCGTACAAATATATAGTTGCGGAAACGGTTGTCTTTCAGATTCCAAAGGATTGCGCGCTCGGCACGGCTCCCCGCCCATGTAGGAGTATGTGTTATTTCTTAGGACAGAAAGCCCCATGGACGTTGAATTCATGACGCATACATGGAATTCATTTCGAACTCGCTCTAGGGCAGTATTACCTATAATTCGGCGGGTGAATTTTTTAACACTGAATGTAAATGGCGCGCTGTTGTCAGTGTCGTTATTTATATGGATATATGTTATCTATTTTTTTTTATGGAAGTTCACTGCACAAACGCATCTTAAAGAAAACCGCCAATTTTTCTAGGTACCTACGCAAACTCATCCGCTGGCACAAAATATTCACCGTTCACAATTATACAACGGAAATACCACATCCACGTGTTGACATAATATCCTAATGTTAGATTTCTGAATTGAAAGTCGTAGAAACACAAATAATTTAGTTATGGATATATACATAAGAACAGGTCACCATTCGAGTACGCAAAACTACCTGGAAACCACAGGATATTTCGAACAACTTCTCTTTGTTCTAGGAAACCCCACTATGACGTGAAAAACTGGTTCAATAAGTATTTTCCCACTCATTGATTGAGACTTGTTCCTTGATAAATTATTCAATTTTTTTTTTAGACGGGATTAACAGACAAATGATGATTTTAATAAGATTATCGTCAAATACAAAGGCAAAATTACTGGTCAAAGAGAACTATTTATAGCGGTGATTGTACGGTAAAATAAACACGTGTATCTGCTGTCTTTCTTGTCTCGAAAGATGCGAGTGAAATGACAATATTCGTTTTTTTAGACCTTTGTAGCATAATGAACTACGCATTTTACAGGGTCGAGAGAGAACAGGTTCGATTCCTAGAAAGCTTAGAATTTTATCATAAGAAGTATAATAAAGGTGATTTTGATTATGCTTTAAAAATGGTCTTACAGCTGTCGTAATTTATTCGATGCCCAATGGCTTTTACAGAGTTTTACATAGAGTAGTTTATCTTACAGTTTGAACATAGGAAATGAAAAAAAAATACAGTGATGAATCTAAAAGTACTCGTATGTTGCCTATTGTATGCTGATGACGCAATGCTGATTGAAATAATCCCTCGTATCTAGTATGAACGAAGTATGTATAAAGAATGAGCTATTGATGAATGTAAGTAAGTCATGGTGTTTGAAAGAGAGAGTACAAAACAGTGTGCAATATAGTTGTGAATGATGAATACTTGAAGCAAGTCGATAAGTTTGTGTATTTGTGAAGTATGTCTACGAGAGATGGAAAGACTGATAGGGATATTGAAAAATGGGTGAATGCAAGAAACTCCATTAACGGAGGACTGAACGCGGTTGGCGCTAACAAAAAGTTGTCCAAAGAAACGAAGCTAGCAGTCCACACTGGAGTGCTGATATCAACCCTGATGTATGGCAGTGAGGCATGGAACTGGCAGAGGAAGGATGAAAGTAGACTGAATGCTTTATAAATGAGATCTCTTAGGTGAATGTGTGGTAAAACCATGTATGATCGTGTTAAAGATGTTGAGATTCGTAAAGAATGTAAGGCTGATGTAAACGTAATGAGTAAGATTAAGAACGGGACGCTTAGATGGTAGCATGTAGGGTGTATGAACAAAGAAAGGAGTGCAAAGAGAATATATGACGCGAATGTGAATGGAAGAAGAAGCCGGAGACGCCCAAGGAAGATATGGCACGACCAAGTGAACCATATACTTGAGTCGGGCCATGTCAAAAGTTGGAAAAACAGAAGAAAATGTATGAGACGATATATACGTCCGTACTCACTGCCTGCCCCTGCGTAAAAACGGCGTGATGGTTAATTAGTTAGTTAAGAATTCACATATTATGCTGAAACATTATTTCTATTAATTCTCTAATGAAAAATTATGAACGAATATATTTTGTTTTAATACAAAGAAAAAATTCATGGTCATATTAAAACATATATCAAAACATTAATAGATCCGAATTAGATTGATTAAAACCTTTATTTTTCCGTTCCGAGAAAAACTAAATTATTCAATTAGCTGATTAGCTGATTAGATGATTCAATTAGCTATCACATTTTCCCAGTAACATGTAGGTACTAGGCAGATATTACCCGGCTACACTCGAGTCATGTCTGTTTTTAATTGAAAAGTTGAAAACAAAAAAATATAGCGGCTTGTGTTATAGCTAAAATGATATTTAAAGTTTCTTAGCTCATTATGGAAGTGTATGGAGCTAATATTCTGTGGTTGTTCATTATAAAATTAAAATGACTATAACACCACTTTGAACCTTCCGGTTTCGGAATCACCACACCCATTTCAACACCTTCAATATAAATATATATATATCAGCTGGTCAGTACTGAGTTGGTATCGCGTTTGGGTCTCACCCAGGTGTCGTGAGTTCAATTCCTCGACTGACAAGTCCTCTATTACGACACAAGTAACATCTTCCGCTTACTGCGATGGTAGTAGGAGATTTTCAAATATTGTCAGGTTTTTCGTAATTTGTCTTTCTTTATAAAAGAAAAATAAATACAGTATATGTATGTATGTTTTTTTTTCTTTAAAATATCAGATCATCACAAATTCTTATATTAGGTACGTCAATAACATCAGTTAGGGACACGACCTCGTGTTAAACAAAATATTTATTGCACTCTTAGGCCGCTCTCTGACGGTCCGGTAGGGAATCGACATAAATCGGGTGCAGCAAAAATGCAGGAAATGTTTCGAGATATTTCCTCAATCGAATCTCTGACGGGTCTGCAGTGATTTGTAGCTGCCAGGAAATTGTCGATATTGCAGATTTCTGTTATAACATTAACCGCTGAATGTTATCGGATTTATCAGAGTCAAAATCGAAAAATGTCGAGTGAATCAAGTGAAGACGAGGCTCTGGTATACTATTTATTTTTCCGAACGAGAAAAAAAGGAGGAAGTTTTAAAAGAGTTAGATTTACTGGATGCGTGTTTACCGAGAAGCTACTGAATTGTTGTCCCGCTTGTGGTATAACAGAAGTACGTCACGTACCAGTATCACGCACGGAGTTTCTGTCGATTCCCTACCGGACCGTCAGAGAGTGGCCTTAAAATCACTGAAGTTTAAATGAAAAATGTCGTAATAATTTTGTTGGAATATTTTTTATCCCTGATAAAGGAACGGTGATTGCAAAACCGGTAAAAAAAATATTCAATTAAAGCGGTGTTAAATGAAATGAGTTTATTTTTCTAAAAGTTTAGTTTACATACCTGAAAGGTCCGCAGAAAAAAATGAGTTTTCAGACCCCAGAGATCCCTAATTGAATATTTTTGTTAACCAAGACAATCAGATTTATATTGTTCTATCATATTTAAGGGGATCCACTTCATAAAATTCAAACGAAATAACGCACTCCTTATGCAGATGACGAAAGGGTTGAAGTTCCCACTTAACACCGGCCGCATGTTTCAAATTACGCAAAAAAATGTTACCACAATGCATGTTATATTCTATTTTGTAAAGTTCGGGCATAAATATTAAAATGTTTTTCTGTCATATTCCAAAGAACTTAATTTGCCACATTAAATATGACAATATCCGAAAAAGGGTTCGTAAGTAGGAGATTTTGCAATTTAAACATTTTTTTAGGTATGATACCTAATTTTTTAAAAAGACTCACCAAAAAAATTCCCGATTAAACGAAAGGCTAAAGTGTGTTCTACTTGCTGTGTTTAAATAAATTATCTATGATATTTTTAGGCTATTAATTTATTATTTACAAATCAAAAACAGATGATTTTGCATTACTTCCCATTGCATCGCCTTAAGATGAAAACATTTAAATGCGTGCCTACGAAATACTAAAAAAACCCGTTTGGCAACTTTTGAAAGGAATTGGGTAAAGTGAGCAGTATTTTAAGGCAATTTCCTTCTCTTGCAAAACCTTACCTACATAAAATGCCAAATGAAGCTGGTTTTAATCCAGGAATTCAAATTAGATATGAATCGAACCTCACATAATTACAGTTGTGTATAATACATTTGTATATTGATGTATCCGTATACGCTTTCGACAATGATGTTCTTGCGAAAAGTCACTGAGAAACAGCGAAAAAACAAGTATACAAGATAACCGATATTGAATTTTCAAAAGACAGGGTTTTCAATATTATTTTTATTAATTAGTTATAATATACATTTTTAATACGCATTTTTATAACAATAACCATTAATTTTTTTAAATTATGCTTCGTTATTTTCTTGATTTTATTTATATTAATAGTAAAAATAATTTCTTATTTAATTTCTGACATAAATTTGTTATTCAATATTTTATAACAATTTTTTATTAACATTTTTGGTTAATTGCTTAACTACGTAAACCACTTTTTGAATGGCGGACGTATTAAACCATCCCTTCCACTACGGAGCAAGGCGAGGGGTCGAAAGGGTCCTGCTAGAGAGGTCAGGGAGTCTCCCTCAACCGGCCTCTCCCGATCCGGCCACCACGCAGCTTGTGGGCAGACGCATGCGTTGCCAAAACTTAGACAAACCTCACCCCCATGAACCCAGTCAGCCCTGATTAGTCACCAAACGTAGCAAACCACTCGTGGTGACCTGTGGCACAGTGTTCCATAATAAATCAACAGACGTATGGATTGGCACACTTTTCAAAAGTGATAAAAAGTCATTAAAAGTACGAAAAAAAAGAAGAAAAAAATAGCCACAAGGCCTAATCTCACCTAATATAATTAAACATTATTTTTTTTATTAGAAAAAAAAGTTACTATTAAAAATATATATACATGTATTGGTAAGGTTGAGCTAGATTAGGTCACTTTTAAAAGTGTGCCGATTCACACGTGAGTTATTAATCCGGACACCATGGCACAGGTGTTGGTTATCCAATGAATGGTTCCCGGGCAACGATATTTATTCATGCCTCCCAAATTATTTTATAAGAAGCAAGATTTCGGTAACTGTTAGTTTATTAAGGGCCGGTTATGTAACCATCCGTTCGTAACCTAATATTTGGTCTACTGCCCAATGTAGCCGTTTTATAAACGTTCTTCAGATTACCGGTCATTTGACAGCTGTCAGTTGTTGCCCGACGATTGCTTAATTAAAGCCGTACACCATTTGAATTAAAAATACAATATATAATTTGCATTTGCGAAATGGATTCCTTATCGAGCGGTGAAAGTGATGACAAGCGAGTGGCAATTACTCAAGATAAAAAAAACGGACAGATAACGGTTCGTTACGTAACAGAAATTTGGTAGTTCAAACTCCCCCTTAGCATCTAAAGAAAATGTGGTGATTGGCAGACTGGTCACCAATACCCTAGAAGGAAAAGGTAACCACAAGACGAATAGTTAGAATAACTGATCGATCTGTAATGCTCTGTGATACTGCGGAACTTGGAGGAAATGCCATTGTACAATTTGTTTCTAAGAAATTTGTATTATGAAAAATATTGATATCCTTAATAATAATATTATCTATCTGATGTAAGGTATCAATTGTCCAAATATGAAGTGAATACGAATCTTATACGGCGAATCGCATCTCTGTACGAGGGAAGCGTTGCTTGTATTTGGGTAAATGGTGATTCTACGGAGCTGTTTGATATCACAAAAGGTGTTAAGCAAAGCTGCGTAATATCACCGTGGCTATTCAATCTAACGTGGATAAATCGTATGCAACAGTTGAAAGACGTGGACTTAGGTGCGAAAATCTGAAAGTATGTTGCCTGTTGTATGCTGATGATGCGGTGCTGATTGATATGTAAGTATGTATGAAGAATGAGCTAATGATGAATGTAAGTAAGTCTAAAGTCATGGTGTTTGAAAGAGAGAGTACAAAAACAGTGTGCAATATGTTGTGAATGATGAATACTTGAAGCAGGTAGACGAGTTTGTGTATTTGGGAAGTATGTTTACGAGAGATGGAAAGACTGATAGGGATATTGAAAGAAGGGTGAATGCAGGAAACTCCATTAACGGAGGACTGAACGCGGTTGGCGCAAACAAAAGTTGTCCAAAGAAGCGAAGCTAGCAGTCCACAATGGAGTGCTGATACCAACTCTGATGTATGGCAGTGAGGCATGGAACTGGCAGAGCTGATGCAAGGCTGATGTAAGCGTAGTGAGCAAGATTAAGAAAGGGACACTTAGATGGTTTGGGCATGTAGAGCGAATGAATGAAGAAAGGAGTGTAAGGAGAATATATCACGCGAATGTGAATGGAAGAAGAAGCCGGGGACGTCCAAGGAAGACGTGGCACGATCAAGTGAATCAAATGATTGAGTCGGGCCATGTCGGAAGTGGGAATAACAGAAGAAAATGTACGCGACGATGTATGAATGTGAATGGAGCAAGAAGTGTATTCTAAGATCGAGTTGTGTGGGGGTCCGTCCTCTATGCCTGCCCCTGCGGGGAAACGGCGTGATGGTTAGTTAGTTAGTTAGTTGTATTATCTAAATTATATGTAAAATTTTATATTCAGCCCCATTTATAGATTAGGATGGGGGTTTCACTTATGAGCATTTGAACTTATTAGAACTTATCAATTCCATTATTTTATCTACATCCTCATAACATGACCATAAAAATATGACATAAGGATCTTGATGAATTCCGCATAGACAAATACTTCTCCCGAAATGAATCATATAAATAGGACATGAAACGAGCGACATATCTACTCGTACGTCAAACGTTTGTCTACAATAGGCGATACACTCACAGTATTAATAAATATCATTGACAGATTCCGTAGTCTATGCATAAAATATCAATAAATCGCACAGCTTAACCATCCGGGAACCTTGCAATGATGTTATTAATACATTATTAGAATAAAATATTTATCTCCATATATTGATGCCTATAGCCGCTTGCATTGTTAGCCATTTATGATAAAACTATGTAAAAACCAGTAGATGCTTTTCGCCGGAAAATAGGAAACAAATTCTTAAGAATTTCCGGTATTCATTATAATAATACCTGACTAATTTCTCTGTGGCGCCAACCAATGAGTGGTCAGCCCGAGGGAGAGAGAAGTGTGATCTATATTTTTACCTAGAATGCATGACAGAATTTTTAAAATTTGAATACCGTTTCCAACTGTCTGGGATCAGTGGGATTATGGAACCACCAATTTTAATATGTTGTGAGGCTGAATGGTGTGAAGAGGGGGTGGATATGGGGAAGGGAGGGTTTATGAGGTACCCGGTTATCTAGTCACCAACTCTAGTCACCAAACACGGTTAAACCAATTTCAAGCTATTGTATTGATGGTAACAAATATGACGGTCTTCTTGATTGTATAGCTTTTTGATATCTGCTGTATTTGGGCTATTTTGCTCTTTCTTACATTGTCCATTGAATAAATATGATATCTCCTTGATTGTATATCTCCTTGATAGCTGCGGGTACCTTTAAAATTATTTAAGTGATACTATTATATTAAGTCTATCCTCACTGTAACAAAACTGTACTACTGTGTTTTATTTATTTTTTTCAATTATTTCTAATTTTTTTTTAATACTTGCCGATATTTTTTTTAATTTTTATAATATTATTTAAATCGATGTAATTTAATTGAAGTCTAGTATCTCTATAACAAAACTGTTATGCCTTTTTCATATATTTTCTCCAACTTGTGTACATTGATCACAACATGCATGCACCTGTGTTGTTTTATTATTGCGCTACATTTGTATGATGATTTTTATTAATTTTTGTATTATAGATCTCGTTGATGACATGTTATCGAAGAGAATGGCGCATATTTGACTTAAATCGGATGATTGTAACACTTTTTATAAAGCATTGAAATAAAGCGAAAAATACGAAATGACTTTTTTCCTAACCTAACATGATATAATATTGTTTAACTGAACTCCTGCTGACAAGCTACTTGCACTGGCTTAGCGGGTAAAAGTTTTCATTGTGTGTAATTAATATTATACAATATATATATATATACTTTTTTTTTAAAGCAACGTGTCGTTTCTGATTAGTGGTTTTTCACTGGGGCGATACCGAGAGTATCTTCCACTCAATTCGTCCGGTTCCCAATCCCAATTGGGGTATATTCTATGGTTAAAATGAATGAGAATGGTAAGGTAAGGTTTACATTTCATGCAGAATTATTTCTTCTTCAATTTTTGTCTTGGAACAAATTTACTAATCACTCAAGAAATAAATTACATAAAAAAATCTATTTTTAGAACATAAAACTAGCAATAATAAAGATGGCACAGTTTTATTTAAAACATACCCAATTCTAGCATTAGTAATCTTCAGATCGGGTATATTATTCATATCCGATAGAAACGTTGATGTATTTTCATTCAGAAATCAACTGAAAGTCCCTTTTCCAGCGGGATCACTAACCACAAGTGCATCAACAAGACCCGACTCATTGAATCCATATTCCACTTAACTCTTATTAAATAAAGCAAATGTACTCGTATCTACATACATTCTGCAGCAGAATCTTTTCAAAATACATAATATCAAATGCATTTAGATACAAAGGAATTACCTGAAAAGAGTTTCCCATTTCTAACAGCGAGCCTGGAAAATTATGGTAGAAATATCATTCGCTCATTTGTGTTTTGAGGTACCTACTCGTATTGCCTTGATAATATATGATGTATAACATCTCACTTATTTATATATATTTATATCTATACATTATACAGTATCGTAACAAAATATTTTAAAATTATGGTAACGGTATTAGTTATTGGTGTTTTTTTTATTTATTTATTTATTGTTGTGTGTAAGTTAGGTTTGGGAAGGTTTTTTATGTTTCGAAATTTTATATGTTTCGTAAACACATCACTAGGAGAACCTGTACTGAGGTGAACACGTTTGAGTGTAAAATGTGATACAAGTATTGATGTGTATTGGTTAATTTAATTTTAATATATTAGGTAGAAGAAGATAAATGCTATAACTATCGAGTAAATTTGATAAGAGAAAATTGTATTATGTGAAAAGAGATGCAAGGGACTGTTAAGTAAATATATTATTTTATTTGTCGAGTTTGGTTTGTATAATGTTTTGAATGAAGTGAATACCTAGATTTATGATCCAGACAATATATATTCGTTAAGTATTTTTGTGTTGTTGGGATATTCAGTGTTTTATTTGTCGAGGATCTGGTTTTTAATGTTTATTTGAGATTACATTGGAATGTGAAGTTTGTGCTGGAAAAGGTGTAGTAATACAGATTTGGAAAAAAGTTGTTTTATTGTCATGACATCTAATGCCTTTGCCAAGATCGAGAAACAGTCAGTAAATGTTTTTAAAGAGAACGGTTCATAAGCATTTTTTTTTCATTTTTCTGTGTGACAATATTTAATTTGTTAGACTTATATCGATAATACTCAAGTCGAAGATCTTCCGATAAAAAGGGTTTGACATAAAATTTTTTTTATCGGCAACATTATACATGAAAATATGAAGTACTTACATTAAAAACCTATTTTAGTAGAATTTCGTATGAGGAAAATGCCAAAGGTTTAATATCTAACCAAGCCTTTTTTCACAACGAATAAATGAAAATGAGGTTGCAAAAACGGTGGCGTCACGTTAGTGTTTCGATAATATATACGAAGTGTGTTCAAAAGAAAAGGTGAATTTTGAATTTTCGCGGGCTGTGTACATTCGATTATCGTTTTTTTTGTTATTTTTTATTCAAAATTCACCTTTTCTTTTGAACACACCTCGTATATTACATATTTCATAAACGATTTTACAAGCGGAAAATGGTTGCATAAACCTGAGATAAATAAAAGCATAGATATATCAAGAGAAAAAAATTATAACACAGCTTTTATAAAAAAACGGTATTAATAAGTCATAATACTGTTTAGGGTGCTACCGTTCAGAGCACTGTCTGCTGTGCATTCGTCCTTTACGAGAAATGGGGAGAGGTTACAAAAGAGCTATCCGCGGCACTGATATTTTTTCAATTAAAAAGAATTGCATTCCCAGGTTACAAAAACCTTAACAATATTTTAAATCCTCCTACTACCGCCATAACAAGCGTAAAATGTTGCTTGTGCAATGAAGGACGACTTAGCTAGCAAAGGATTGAACATGCGATACCTGAATGTCGCTCTGGACCGCTAATCGATTATCATTAGAAAATAAAAACCGAAATATAAAAACACGTTGCTTTTTTTCACACGCTTATATAATATACATTATGCACTTGTATATTATGTATCATGTACATTAGATTATTACTATTTTTTGTGTTATCCTTAACTTAAAAACTTTTTGCTTCTTTATTGTCTCTGGGTCGCGCACTTTATACGTTATTGTATATATCTTTTTTTTTATTTAAAATTATTTAATTGCCCAGAGGTCTTTTACATACGAGTAAATCTTTTTTTAAAACAAATAAAAAAATAAAAATTGAAAACATGCATAAAAGTTAATTACACTCGAAATAAAAATTAACTGTACCAAAGCTAAAAATATATAGGAATATAAAGGAAAAAAAAATAATACAATATCCACGATATCCACAAAATCTCTACAGTCAATATTAATATTAATAATAAATAAATAAATAATATGAATAGTTGTACTTAACAATAATTTACTCTGTCTCATGTTATTTTCTTTGTTATCTTAAAACATTGTTATTTCTTCTGCATTGTACACAAAATAAGTTAAAATCTGAAAAATATGTACTTACTCCAAATACGGTCAGTAATTACTAAATAAATTAAATAATATACTTTGTATTCACCACTTTATTAATCACAGATATCTACATGTTTCGAAAGCGATGCTTTCTTCATCAGGGGTATATATAATACTAAAAATAATAATGTCAAGTATAGGCAAATGATAAAAATTATAACACAATAATGTAAGAATAGACAAATTATAAACATAAACAAAAATTGATAAAAGTGGGTAAGTACTTAATCAAAAACGTTAATAAAAAATTATTATAAAACATTGAATAACAAATTCATGTTAGAAATTAAAATATATGTATATTATTAATATTAAAATTAAAATTAAATAATTCAGTATTAACGCTTTTTGTGATTTATAAAATTTTTAATTTGTCTAATTGTAAACCGGTTGAATTTACATGTAAAAATTTTAAACCTTTATTTATGTCAAATGAATGATTGGTTTCTAACATATGATTTGCAAATTCAGAATAGTTGTTATTATCTAATACTGATATTTCACGTCTTTCTTGACACCTTGTACCGAGGAAAAAAATAAATCGTTATTTTCCTGATATTCTTTAAAATGACTAAACCGAAGAAACGCTATCGTCAAAAGTCCCTTTCCTTTTTAAAGGGAATTTTTTTCACTGACTACGTAGGTGTGTGACGTTAGAGTTGTATGTTTGTTACGTTATTCAAAGCGTGCGGTTACGGTCAGTAAATAACTGGCTAATTACATTAATAACCATCATAATGCGTTTCATTAGAATACCATACGAGTATAGATTAAATATACAAACGAAATATGAGTGGTAAAATTGTATTTTAAGAAATCACGAAGACGTCG
Source organism: Halesus radiatus (assembly GCA_022606495.2). Taxonomy (NCBI): domain Eukaryota; kingdom Metazoa; phylum Arthropoda; class Insecta; order Trichoptera; family Limnephilidae; genus Halesus; species Halesus radiatus. Next base: position 48,057 of record JAHDVE020011427.1, on the reverse strand, counting down.
GGGAAGCCCAGGAAGAAATATCTAACACAATTAATTTTTTGGAATAAAGTTCTGAAGTTGTGAATTCTTGCTTGTCGTTTGGGTGCCATAATTGAATTGACAGCGAAAGTAATAATACCTTGTGACGACTTATCTCTAAGCAAAGAAACATTCATTTGGAAATTTTATTTCATTCCAAACATTTATTTATTCACCCCATTTTTTAAATATTTTACCTCTTTTTGAATACGTAATCTATGGCTAACCATAGTGGTATATCTATGGGCTAACCTCAATACAACATGGCGGGTTCAATGTTTCTCATACTAATTTTAAAACGTTATAGCAACAGTTTTACATATTGGATTTCATTCAAAGTACTAACTAATAAGAACTGTCCTATTTTCAGCGAAATCGGTGGAGTAATTTTCTAGAAAATCGATAACAGGCAGACAGACAAAATATTCAATTTATGTAGATGGATAAATATTAAATGTAATTATAGTTATAATATTCACTTTGTGTCGTCACTATAAATAAAAGTTTCAAAAGCGATGCTTTCTTCATCAGGAGTATACAGAATACAAATTAGTATTCTGTGTGTTCTGAACCTATATATGATGAAGAAAGCATCGCTTTCGAAACATTTTGATATCTGTGTATTAATAATGTGGTGAACACAAAGTATATTATTTAATTTATTTATTTGTAATTATTCCTATTTAGCTTAACTTTTGTTTTCTGCAAGTTTTGTATTATTTGTTTAAAGGATAATAATAATAATACTATCTTTATTGTAATTAAATTTCACTAACACTAAAAGACATGTATAATATAATAATGTAAGTGTACAGTGGTTTATAAAGTAAAATAGAAAATAATATATTAACAGTTATAGTTGAATAACCCGCCTCACTAGGCTAGCCTGTGTTGAGGCAGTAATTTTGCAAATTATTTTATAATTTTAAAATACCTATGAAAATACACTTATATTGAGATATGCTTCGTAAATCGTTGAATCAATAATTTAGAATTTGGGTGAGTGCACCGGTAAATGCCCCATTGTGTTTGAATATTTTTTGTGAATTAGATTTTTTATGCTAACCGGAAGAATTTATAACTTATATATTATCATCCTGCCTACTTGTATTCCTCTATTAATACTATTAAATCATTTTAAATATTTTATTAAGTATGCCTATGTTATATCTTCGCATGATTTCTTTATTTCAGTATTATTTTTTAGGGTACTTATTGTAATTTGTGTTATATGTGAAAATGTTGTAAAATTTTCTTACTGACAAACTGCTCTGGCAGTTTAACGGGTTTTTCTTTAAAATAAGACAAAGGAATTTTCTCAGTGAGACAGATATCGAACATGCCTTTGTAATTATGTTTTATCAGGTTTAATAATTTAAAAAAAATAAGTATATGAACATAAAGAATATTGAGTAAGTATAAAAATGTTTACATAATAACAATTTAAAATACAAAACGGTAAACTAATTATTATATTTTGTAAACTATTTGTCTTTTGATGTTTTTTTCTTAGTTCTTCTCATATGGGCATAGGTTCCAAACTTTTTTCCTCATTGTTTTTAGGGTTGTTTCATTGACCCGCTTCAGTCAGACTTTGATTCTTGACTTGTACTAAGGGGACTAAGCTGAGCGATAATATACTTAATAGAGTTATCTACTTTGATGTAATTTAATTATGTCGTTTTAGTGCTGTTTTTAGGGTTGTTTCATTGACCTCTTTCAGTCAGAGTTTAATTATTGACTAAACTTTTCTATAAATTTTATATCTGCTGTTTAAGCCATCAGTAAAAATACCAGTATTATTATATTCTTTTATACTTGGGTACCTACATTTTAATATTTTTTTGTTATTTCGTCTTATATTTGCGTGTAAACCAGTTTTCCTAATTCCATATTCCATGTCGATAAATTTCAAATAAACAGGTTTAACTAAATATGTAATTTGTTTTAGCTGTATATTTAGAACAGTATTATATTAGATACATAATAAACCAGTATTTTCACCGAAGAAATAAACCGATAGAAGTGCGTCTTGGGCGAATCCGCGTGCCCCAAGTAAGCTTCAAATAAACAGCCATCTTCCAATGATTGTTGTAGCCAACTGAATAAATGGGCGTGAAGTTTCTTAACAAATTCATGGAAAAATACATTTTGATCACTTTTCAAACTCATTGTGGGTTTCAAAGAATACGTCGAATTTAGCATCCACTGAATTCAGGTAGCGGGTTACTACTTCACACGGGCGAATTCGGGTACAGATTTGTGCGACTTGCTCGGCAATACAATGCGTTCTGGCGACGTCCCCGAATATGAGATTTTGACACAAATGAATTGATTTTTTTTCCAGAATTTAGATACGTGGCCGTTGTTTAGTTTTAAAAGAGGATTTATTTTATCAAAGTAAAACATCTACGAGATTCTCGTGAACGGTAGTTTGTCATACGAAGAATAAATTGAGATGGACATAAATAAGGATACGTTTCATCGTGATTTCTTTCTCCCAACCTCTTGTGAGAATGTGTCGACTATATAAAATCCACTGTGGTGGCAGGATTCCGCATATATTTAGCGATACTTTACTAAATTTCTAGGGCCAGCACTAAAAAATGGCCATAAAGAAAACTTTCTAGTTTGGTAACTCAAGCAATATCACGAATGATTTATTTATTGATTCTATGCAGATACTAGTTTGGTGAATATATACGGTTTCAAAAGACAAAATCTTCAAACTTTTGTTAAGTTGGCGCTCCGTACCTGTCCATATACATAAAATGTCATCGACATATCTCTTCCATAAAAGCAAGTTATTTAGTAGGGGAGATTTACAGTTCAAAATATTATTCTCTAAGTAGTCCGTGAAGACTCATCCATAAGAATTTTCCATAATTAAACAAATCGCAATAAATAACGGTTATCATGAAAACTTAGTCAATAACATACTAAATAAAAAACTAAAGAAAATGTCTTCAAATAAGTTCTTATTCAACAGTACACCCCCTAATAATAATATAATAAATAATAATAATCAACCGTACCAATGGCGTAGAATCTTACATATCAATAACTTCTCCCAACAAAACATTAAAAACCTTCCGTCAGATATTAAACCAGCATTTTACACAGACAATAAATAGTATAGGTAATTTTTTTTATTAATGGTAAAGATAGAGAAGACAGTGGTCTCAAGGCCACTCGGGCATTTATCCACTTCAATGCAATGATTGCCCGGCGTTTTATGTAGGCAAAACGTCACGTAATGTTAATATCCGGGTTAAAGAACACTTAAGATGTCTAAATAATAATGGGTTCTCCGAATTTGCCAACCATCTCTTAGAAACAGACCACACATTCAATAAAAATACAAGCACTAGTTTACTGAATAAAAATGGAACCGACATTCGACTAGATAACTTAGAAGCGTTAGAAATAAGAAAAGCCAAAAACACTAATAGTATACTCATAAATAGTCAAATAAATTTACATAAAAGTCCAATTCTTAAATTATTCCCAATAAACAAAGTACAAACCCTTCCCGGTCAGCAGGTACCTGCTGATCTCACACCCTCGGCCCTCCAATCGCCTATTTTTATCAATCTATAACACATGTGTATCTTAGTTCATAGTTTAGTTGTTCACTGCCCTGAAGAAGCTACGGTAGTAGCGAAACCCGGTTGGCAAAAGTATAAATAAAAGTGATGTAAACAAAGTTATTGTTTTATTTTTTAAATTATAATGTCACATATGAAAATACATTTTTTTCATTGTATTTTTTTTTATGTTAACCCTCTGTTGCGTACATCTCTTGTTGTTTTCTTTATTTTATTTTTATTAATAATAAAAATAATTTCTTTTTAAAATTTATAACAATTTATTTATTAAATATTTTACAATAATTTTTTCAATTATTTTTACATTTTTTGTTAATTACTAACCTACTTTCATCACTTATTTTTTGTTTGTTTTTTCAATTTGTTCTATTTTCTTAGTATTTGTCTATACTTGTCATTAGTTTTAGTTGGTATATTGTTTATCCTGATGAGGAGAGTTTTGCTTCTGAAACATGTAGATATTTACTTATTAAATACTGTGGTTTAAACAAAGTAATTGTTATTAATATAAACAAACATATGTTCAAAATGAAAAATGTATTTATTTATTTGTAAGAAACAAACAGCTTTTAATACAGATTTATATAAAAAGAAGTTTAACAAAACGTAAGCCAATAAATTTTGCTACCAGTGGTAAAGTAGAGATGTTTTATTAGAAAAAAAAAACAACATAAGAAGGAAAGGGGGAGAGGAAGAGGAAGATAGGATCCGGACAGGAGATGCTCTCGATACATTTGTATTACGATATTTTGATAGGGTATTGTGAAGGATGTCGATATTGTGAAATTGTGCTTTATACGAAACTCAGTTAACACAGTTCGAATCCAACAAATTCTATGGAATTCAGTCTACTTTCATACTTCCTTCGCGAGTTCCATACCTCACAGCCACAAATCGGGGAAGTACGAATTTATTTCTTGAACCGATAGTCAAATTATTCATTCTGTCTGAAGCTTAGAAATCAAAAGGTCTTGAATAAATTGATGACTAACGTTTTCTTTCAAATCGTTATAGATCTCACTTCTAGGGTTTATTTATTCAGTGTTTTAAACCGCTGAGAGCTCCGTTGTCCGTTCTCTTTCTGTTACATGCATTATTTAGGAAAAAGAGGAATAGAGGTTACAACTGAGCTATCAGTGGTAGTTAAACCTCTATGCGTTATTATTATGTGTCACCCAAAAAATGCTTTTTAATGGGAACGAATGAGCTTACATTGCTTTCCTTGATCCCATATCAACTTAGCCTATGGATATTCGGCGTTCAATTTAGCAACCTCCATGAGTTAAAAGCTCCAAGACCAAAACATTAATTTCTTGCTCCAACTGCTTTAATCTGCCCTCAACTGGCTGACGTTTTGGAGGTAAGTCTATAAAATAATGCAAATAATTTCTTTCTTTTTGTGAATTTAAATTAAAATTTACATATAAGCATAGTTAACAGGTAATCAATATAAAAATATTGCTAGGGGTAAATTAGAAAGCAATAAAAGAACAAAAACTCTTAAGAAGAACGGCTGCGCGGCCTGTTTGTATGAAACTTAATTTTGGATTTGAGGTCAAAATACTCACCTAAACCAAATGATTTTTTTTCTTCATTTAAAGGTATAGTAAATATCAAGCACGGATGAGAAATAATTTATTTACTTTTGTTTTACATTACGAAACATAGTCTATTAAAGGAATTAATTTTTCGCGATTTTAGAGGCACCTTTAACAATCATTTGGGGGCTAAGGGTGATTTAAAAAAAGTTTGGTGGAATTTAAATTAAATTAAAAACGACCAATTTACGTTGGAACACAAATTTGCCGTACATAATTTAAAATATCGACCCGAAAAAACGTTTTTTTTTTTTAATGTTTAGTTTTTCTATTTTTATGTACATAATCATATTTATATAGCAAATACGATATATATATTTTAAAATACAATAAACCCGCAAATAATTTTCTAAGTTCCCTTTAAAATTATGAAAATTGATTTTTTGTCGTGGCCTATACCATACTTCATGATTTAAAACAAAAATAAATAAAAATATTTTTCATTCGTACTAGATATTTACTAAACCTTTAATTTATGAAAATATGTCATTCAGTTTAGTAGATGGGTATTTTGGCCTCAAAGCCAAAATTAAGTTACGTATGAAACATGCAGCGCAGCCGTTCCTCTTAAATCTAGAAGAAAATATAACACTAGCTTTAATCTTTGTTGCGTTGAAACATTGTATCATAATAGTAATAATAAAATTAATACTTGGATGACTTGTATAATCACCTCAAGGGCGCTGTACAAATACTACTTGCTAGGGTTTATCTTATTACGTACAAACAGATACAGAAATATACTTGCCTGGTAGGTAACTCCAGATTAACACCGTAAATTACAAAGTTTTCGCTTGAGAAGATATGATTTTGCACGCGCAGGACACAATTTTAGAAAACACTACACGTAGCGTGATATCGCATTTACTGTTTAAATCCTATTTGTCATTGATACTATATTTATTAGAAGGTTATTGGCAAAAGAAGAGTGGGTATTTATTTGAAACATTATCTTATTTGAGATTTTCGGTAACAATTATTTACAATGTCGCGGACTATGAAACGTTTCAATCTTTTCTGTTAATTACTTTAGGTAGGTACTAACGGCTAGCTTCGCTATGTTGATTAGGTATGCAACTGAACCATTCGTGGATATGACTTTCCGAAGAGATGAGTTTTGAGTTTTCGCTCTAAATTCTGTGGAGTCTTTAATCAATTTTAGATCGTATGGCAGTTTATTCCAGGCTTTCCAGGTTCCACTAAACTTAGTACATGGTGTGCACTTTGGTTCCTTCAGCCTTCCGATAAGCATTCTTCCTTCCTTTGTCCATATACTTATTAACTTCTTTTTTTAACTTATTTAAAAAGAAAGACAAATATTCCCTGGTTACGAATAACCTGACAATATTTGAAAATCTCCTAAGCTCTCCTAAAATCACAGTAAGCGGAAGATGTTGCTTGTGTCGTAATGGGGGACTTAGCCAGCCGAAGAATTGAACTCTCGATGCCTGGGTGAGACCCAAACGCGATGCTAACTCAGCCACTGACCGGTCGAATGTATCTTAATGCTTATTTTGAAGTATGTTATTTTTTTTATGTTTTTTTTATTGTTAGAGAGAGGATGCACACAAAAAATATACAGAAATATTGCAAATTTCTTTGTTCAAAAGTAGTTTTAGTTGTAGGTTGGTGAAATTGATCCGAGTTTGTATGTGTAAAGTTATCTTGGTTTTTGAATACGTAAATTGTTGAGTCATTAATTCCAGGGCATTAAAAACATAACCTGTAGGATTTCCGATAGGGACTATAAACATAATTCTCAAAATTACCTTTTACGAGTATGGCATGAGGACTGGTTTTATAGTGTAATCGCGCGGACTTCTCCCCTGCTAGAAATAAGCACCACATTATCAGCACACAACAGGCAACATACATTTAGATAGCTCATCTTATAAATACGATATTATCACGGAACAAAAATCTCCAAAAGTAAGATCTGTACCGATTTAAAAGAAAACTGATGTCACCAGGTTAAATAAGACATTCCAACTGCTAGGCGCCAGAAAAACCAAAGAATTTGATAATCTGCCGAACCCTTGCCTCTGTGGAGAAACGGGTGGTCAGTTCGATAGATTCCCCTATTTTAACAAGCAGATTGCAATCTTTGTAGCACAGACGTCAGGTGGGAATGCTATCGTTGTTCTATCGGTATTTTAATGGAAGGTGCTCTGAGGAACTCGGGTCATTGATCCCTTCGACAAAGGTGCAGAGTGCCCGCCCAACATTTGTCAGATGAGAACGGGTTGGTGATTCCGGCCTCTGCGTTTCCTCCCTTCTACAATAGGTTCACTCCTTCATATCCTCCAAAAGGGTCATGTGAGGGAAGGGAATGTGGAGGGTCACACAGCATCCGCAAAAATGAGATAGGCCTTGAAGGAAATTATTTCGCTGAGGGCCTCCCATGTGGAGTAAACGTAACAAAAATCGGCATTTGAAAATGGGGTTTACTTCAGGCACGCGAACACGCCCACAGCACACTCATCAGTAAACGTCTTCAGTGAATTAAAACTAGCAGTGATAAAACACGCTTGATAACACCTCGTATAATTATTTGATAAACTTTGGTGTAGTTTTTAAATAATTTTAATTAATTTAATTTTAACTATAGATGTTATTGCTACTTTCGTATGAATATTGGGTCACTAAGGGCATGTTTCACTTAAAATGACAAATCATACACTTTAATAATATTTAATCATAGACAAATCTACAATATACTCATTACCAATTTTATTTTAACCTTTTTTTTATTTCAGCTGGTAACATGTTGAAAAAACTAGGAACCATGTAATCTAACGTTCTTTGTACATATTTATTTATATGCGTAGAGTCGATTAACACTTATGTAAAAATGAGTATTATAAGTTAGTGTGCCCTATCATATTTTTAATAATAATATTCAGGGTTATTACTTTGCTGAAACATATTTTTGTACTCTTTGTAACTTTGCTCTTAAAGTAAAAAATGACTAAATGATACGTGATAAAAGTATGGAACATTACCCCTCTGTTCGTATAAACTTTTATCAGCTCATAATTTAACTAATGATATTTGTGCTGATTGAATAAGATTGATATTTATTTAACAAGAAAGTCCCCAAGCTGTGATTCCATACCATATAAAAGATTCAGCTAATGATTAATATATTGTAATGTTCGAATTGTACAGATTGGAATAAAGAACTTTAGTTTATATAATCTACTAACAATCGCTCTTAGTCGTACCCAAATTTTATTTATTAGTAAAATTCACTTAAAAAAACGATCAATTAAATCACTAAAATAAGCGTGTACTTTCACCAATTCAACATTTCACTTGTTCACAATGCTGGAATACGATGATGTACTTAATTAAAACATAACTTTATGACTTAAAAAAAAAAAAAAAAAACGACGTGGAAGTTGAGATTAAATACAAAAATCACCTATCAAATTGTAAGCATGGCTGCAGCCTGAACGAGTACCTACCTAAAACCGAATGAAAAAAAATAGCGCTTAAGTCAATAATTTCAGCAATTGGAAAACGAAAATCAATTTTTATTCGCTCTGGATAGGGAGAAAAAAATCTGAAATCTATGCATTTTCAAATATTTGTACGGTAATTTGTGATTATTTAGAATTTTGGGGAAATTCTAGAAATCATGTAAACCCTGAATATAATGATAACATGTACTATAATGCGATTAACAAAAAAAATCTCTGATAAAAACCTGTTGAAAACCCTTTGCAATTTCCATCCTCTAATTTGCCCTTACTACTGTTTCTCTTTCAGTTCTCCTATTCACCTTTCAATTGTATTTATATCTTAATTTTATAATGTGATAATTACGTTTTCCGTGACAAAAACGTGTAGAAGGGTAGGTAAAATTTTAATAATAATATACACGGTTATTATATTCTAAAAGTTTTGTGGAGCATCTATTTAGGGATTGAAAACGTAAACCTGAAATTTAAGGAGAGCTATATATTGCAGGCTTTTTTAATGTTAATTAAATTTTACCTTTATCATACGGTAATGTCTACTATGAACGAATATTATGCGCGATTGTTGTGGCACGCGCATTGCTTATCTCCTGACTGCACCGGGGCCGAAGTAATCAGTGACTGCTTTTTTTTCAGAACGCTTTCTATTGATGTACCGCTAGAAAAAACAGAGCATTTACACCTGTCGCATGTGATCTAATTATTATAATTCGTCCTATAAGTTGGGACTGAACGCGGTTGGCGCTAACGAAAAGTTGTCCAAAGAAGCGAAGCTAGCAGTCCTCAATGTAGTGCTGATACCAACCCGGATGTATGGCATGAAACTGGCAGAGGAAGGATGAAAGCAGACTGAATGCTATAGAAATGAGATCGCGTAATGAATAAAATTAAGATAGGGACGCTAACTTAGTTTGGGCATGTCGAGCGAATAATAACGAAGAAAGGAGTGTGACGCAAAAGTGAATGGAAGAAGAAGCCGGGGACGCTCGAGGAAGACATGGCAATTAATCAAATGATTGAGTCGGGCATGTCGGAAGTCGGAATAACAGAAGAGAATGTATGAGACGATGTATGAATTTCAATGTAGCAAGAAGTGTATTCCAAGATCGAGTTGTTTGGAGGTCCATCCTCTCTGCCTGCCCCGGCTGAGAAACGGCGTGATAGTTAGTTAAGTTAGGACGTTCTAAGGATTGCCAGATTTTTTAAGTCGTGGTTTAGTCAGATTGTAGATTTCGTCGTATTTTTTATGAAACCTTATTTTCTTTGTTCCGCTTGGAAAATTGTTTTAACCTTCCAGTATACTTCCATAAATCTTTCTGACGGTTTATTATAGCGCGTAATACAAGGCGGATCAACAGTCAGACGGATTTATAATTAAATATTTACCTGATCGAATCGAATGGAAATTCATACTTCCGTTTCACATGTCCTTTTATCATGTTTATTTATCAAAATGCCACTTAAAATTCAACTCGAACCCAAATATATAAATTTGTAACTTGATTAAAATGATTTCATAACAGACGACTGATCTAAACTACTGAGCTACCGGATTTACTTCCAGACACGTTTTGGACAGGGTGGAAATTATTGGGCGGTCTGTCAATCTATTATTGAGTATGGTATCGTAACACGTGGAGGTGGTACTTCATCTGCACTAGACCCAATCATAAAGGCACAGAAAGCTTAAAATAATTATAAATTATAAATAATCCTTAAACTACCTCTAATTACAGACTCTTACTCAATCTTTAATACAATGAGGGTATTTGAAGTTCGGCAGATTTACTTTAAAACAATCCTCACTCATCTGTACGAGTATACGAACTAACATAAATACTCTTTGATACTAACTCTTCCTGTTTGGTCAACGGAATTATAAGTAGTTAGTGACTAGAATTTTTCAGCATCTTTCCAAATAGCATCAAACAATCTGATTCACAAAAAATTTTCAAACATGATGTATAAAATTGGATTAAAAGTGATAATAGGGCCTTTTCCGGTGCACTCACCCAAATTCGAAGTTACTGGCTTAACGATTTACTAAAAATATTTTATTATAAGTGTATATTCATAGGTGTTATAAAATAATATGCAAAAATAACTGCCTCAACACAGGATAGCCTAGTGAGGCGGGTTAGGTGAAATCTCAACTTATAACTATGCATTTCTGTTCTGTACATGTTGCCTACTGTTATATATTATATTTTCTTTTCTTTTTTGTGTATCTAGTTTATAAACCACCTCACACTTTATTATAGATGTATTTTAATTTTAGTTGCAAACTTAAATACAATACTTGACCACGAATCCAGAGGCCGTGGGCTCAAATCCTGGCGTGCGCAAGTAAATTTTAATTGATTAAATTGTGTTATTTCACAAGTAATTCTTTAATAATAATAATTTTGAATAATAATACGAATCCGAAGGTCGCGGGTTCAAATCCCGGCGTGCGCAAGTAATTTTTTATTTAACTAATTTGTGTTGTTTCACAATTAATTCATTTAAAAATAATATATAGTATATTTGCGCACGTTCCAGAGTGGAAGATACTCAGTATTACCCTGGTGAAAGACCACCATTCAGAATCGAAACTTTGCTTGAAATATCTTTAGCCATGTTTGGTGACCAGATCTGAATAGCCAGGTACTTCCCCATATTATTCCTCTCCACAATACCTTCAGCCTCACAAAATACCCCAATTGGGGATGCGATAGTCGCACTGACCATAGACAGTTGGGAGCAGATGGGATTATTGTGTGGTATTACATAAATTTAAAAAAAAAATTGACCGTTTCCTTACCAAACATAATAATAGTAAAAAATTCCCTACAATATTTTTATAACATTTTTTAAATAGCAAGCAATTTACTAAAACCTACGCAATTACTTATGACTTTGAACACACAAGCCCCTTCAATGAAATTACCAAAAAGGGCTACCTCTAAGTCTTTCAATAATTTTAGGGATTACCACGATTACACGTTGTTCAAATTCTGGTACACACCGCAAGTGCGGTCGGCATGGATACCAATGAGAAGGCAGTGGTCTCTTGGATACCTCATCACAGATTAAAATCCTATAAATACTCCAAGCGGCAGAACCTGCAATCAGTACAGTCCACGACACGACAGACCACAGTTCGTTGTTAACAGAGACACAAGATTAACAAATAATAACGTTCGTACGGTCCACGTCTCTCGTGTTTAAATACTGTGTTGATCGTTTTTTCCTTAATTGTGCCGACAACAACGAAAAAAAAACACTCCTCAAGGATATATTAAAACTTTTTTTTTTGTTGTCATTTTGCTGAAGATTGTTTTATCGTAAAAACGCGAGAAAGTTAGTGCTTGTTGTTGTGTTACAATTACAATTAATAATAATAGTATTTGCCAAAAGTTGTTAGTTTAAATTGTTAATTTAATAACCTTGTTGAGTGTATCGAAGCAGCTGTGAACTCCGTTTGTGTTCAAAACCAGTTTATTTAGCAAAAATATCAACATGTTGTATCTACCCATCGTCGTTTTGCTCTCGGCTATGTTTGGAGCTGTTCTACCGGATTCCCTTGGTAATAAAAAATGAATTATAATAATATTATTAACTAGCTGAAGTACCCGGCGTTTCCCGGGGTTAATAATAGTTTGGATTAAAGTTTTATAATCCCTTACCCTACCCCTACTCCTACTCCTACTCCCTTCCCCCGCCCAGTAATTTTCATCTTATTTTGAACGTCAAGTGTGTGAAATTTCATCAAGAAGTGCCAACATTTGGCTTTAAGGGTGGGAAAGGAGGAAGGGAGTGTTTTTTTCTAAATTTCACGTAGACAATGACCTTCCTCTTGTTCTGTAAGTCAAGTGTGTAAATTTCATCGAGCTAGAAATAAAACTGTAGACTTGTATACAAAACAAACACACACCGCTCGCCCGGGACATTATTCTTTATATAATAGATAGGAGAAGAAGGAGAATACAGAAGAAGATAGAAGATTAATTAGCTCATCAGCATAGTCTGATGGAAGAAACTCTACTTGTAACCTTTAAGCACAGATAAACAATATTTAAGAAGTCAAAAATGTTATCAGGTCGGCCTTATACTCTCATGCTTGGTTATAATGCCCGAGTCAGGTTTCTAGGACATTTCGAAAAAACACTTATATGTACTTACCTAAACTGTTTAGCTATGTTTTTGTTATTTAATATTGAAAATCAGAGCAGTAAATAATAATACAACAAGCCTACATGCATATATGTGTCATGACCACCTCACTGGGAGAACCTGTGCTGAGGCGTTCACGTGGATGTGTTAAATGTGGTACAATTGAAGTGTATCGATTAGTTTTGTTTTAATGTTTTAGTTTTGCTATATAAATTAGGTAGAATTTTTTTGTTTACAGTGGGCAAACCATTTAAAAAATGATAAACATATAATTATAGATACATTCGACAAAGTTTGATAACATTAAATTATATTGCACGGAAAAGGAGAGAAGGAACTATCAAGTAAGCATAGTATTTGATGTATTGGATTATGTTAGGTTTGATTTTACCTTGTTTTTTTGATCCAGGCTGTGACATATTTTAAAGATTAATTGTAGATATTATATTTACAGTTAGTAGTTGTTTCAGAGTAGTGGGCATGCAATTATAAAGATGATTTTGTAATAGTTAAAGTGTTTTTACCCATATGAGGTATGTGTTATTGGGATAATCAGGGTTTTATTTGTTGAGGATCTGATTTTTATTGTGGTTTAAGGTTGCATTGGATTATGTAGTTTATGTGGCGTTTTGTTCTAAGTTTAAGGCTTTTAAAATTAAGCTTTTGTTACTAAATGTAATCATTTGTAAAACAATAAAGTGGTGTACGAAATTAAAACGCCACGAATCAACTTATAAAGTCTTATCTAATGAAATTATTTTATCTCTTCGCATAACAAAAGTTATTACCGATATAAAAACATGATCATAAAAAATATACATCTTTATTACTAAGGTTATAGCTTATAACTCACCTCTTCTGAAAATCGCGCTCATAATTGAAGAACGTAATTTAAAACCCCATTACAGATCTGGCCGTACCTAGTACTTGTCTAGATTCTATAAAATCATATTTATTTATTTTCGTGTTGAAGAATTACTCTATAAAATTACGTATTTTTATTGTTTTACTTCTAAACCTTTATTCCACTAATCACAAACTATTAATATTGCCCAACATTATTTTTTTTCTTCGAGCTCTTGAATACAAGAACGAGTCGTAGAAGCGACCCGTACTCGTGTGATAAAAACATGTCAACCGTTTGGCGTGTTTCCCGACTGTGCCGAAGGAACCAATGATGCTAGTTCCTTAGAAAATCTTCCATTGAAATACCGATGGAACAAAAACAGCATTCCCACCTGACGTCTGTTCTCCAAAGATCCGTTTGTTAAGATAGGCAAATCTATCAAACGGATATAAACAAATATTTAACTATCAATTTCCTCCCATAATCATTCGGTTTGATCACAAAACTCAACAGATTTTAAAATTTTAAAAAATGTGACAGCCAATTTAAACGTTGTAGTATTTATAACAATATTTTTGAAAAGTTACAAAATGTATACATCTTAAAATGGCTGCCTCAATAAGTAGTTAATTCAATCAAAACAAAATATGGCAATAAACCATAGAATAAAGAAGAACACAATAAATGTGATTTGAGTGTGTTTCATGGCTCAAAAGCTTGGCCATCGGGCCTTAGAATCTTTAATACAAAATAATATTTCACCATCATCTGTACAAGGAAGATATTTCTAGTGTGTATTCTTTAATCTATACAAAAAACTTACCGTAGCGGAACACCGTGGTAATGATGATTTAACTTTTAAATTATTTAATAAGACCTGAATCACTCCATTTTAAATAAAATGAGATCCATCTCAACCCACCAATTAAGTTAGGCTTAATATTTTCGTTTGTGCATCATATCATTTATTAGTCATAAGTAATATTAACTTAAAAGTCTTTTTTCGGCTGGAAAAACCAACGTATTTTTTTGAATGGGTATAATTAATGCGTGCTACTTGAAAATAAATATTTGCTTAACGAAAGGGAAATTTGTGGGTACTTTAAACTTTATTATCTCAGTGCTTTTGCATTCTATCATAACTTGTTATCATTGATGCTCTTGTGAAAACACAATTGAATATTCATGGATTCTGAAAGGCAGGCATAATAATAGTGTTATATGAATAATAATTTAAATAGCAACCGTACGTTTCTCGAATTTAAAAATAATCAAATTTAAGTCAAACCTTGACTTGGCAGCGAGGCGATGATTCCCTAACAATTCTCACGAAAACTAAAGTATTTGATTTGTTTGTTAAATCAGACCAGCATCTTGTCATAAACCAGAGACTATCATTAAAAAATTAGAAACAAATTAGCGCCTGCATTTATGACTTCTTCTATCTTCTGGTGGGTGCAGAATTTGGTACACGTGTGACGTTCAAAACATTAGGAAAATTTCTGGGTGGTGGGGAGATAGGGGTAACACAATCATTCATAATCCCGGGAAACGCTGGATAATTCATTAGTTATTAAATAAAACAAACACTTCTTTTTAAACCACGAATTTATTTTTAAATCATAACAAACCGGTGTCGCTTATCCCAAGCTTCGTCTTTATATTGCATGTAAGCATATCTCTGTCTCACTCTTCTGTTGTTTCGTTTTATGTTTTATATTATATCTCCCTCTTATCATATTGTCTATATCTCACCTATACTCACTCTATCTATTTTTGTTTAGTTTTAAATGTTTCCCTGGCGAAGCTTGGGATAAGCGAAACCCGTTTCGTGGTGATTTAAAATAAATTGGTGGTTTAAAACAAAGTGTTTGTTTTATTTAATATATTTATCAAACCACAAACCAATTGCTTTCTACGAAAGGGAAAACTTAATATTAATTTCAGAACAACATGACGCAAATGACGATATGAATCCAAAATTGTTGCGAAGATAGAGCCATGTAAATATAATTATATCAGGTATAACCATACTTTGGGAGAACTTGAACAAACCTTTTGCATTATTACGATTTTCTTCATATCCTAATGTTCGACATACTTGATAAGGTAGCCATCTTTCAATTTACATGACTGTTGCGAAGGCTGATCAACTGTGCCCTGATTTACAAGCCGGCTTATCGTGATTAGTCACTGTTTAAATATATTTTCATAACAGAAGCGCTTGACCATGGGTCGCGTGTAAACAAAACGATTCGGCATTATCTGTAAGATACGTTGAATTACGCCGGTTTCTGAAGGTTTAACTTGGTCATTCTATGAACCGTCTTGGGCAAATTCTCTTTATCATAGAATTAATTGAGCCTTTTTCAGAAAGTTCTAGATAAAATGTCAAGAGTGACATAAAAATGAAGACAAGTAGAGAATATTTTTTAATGTGTTTACCAATGTGAAAAAATTGGCGTTCACTGTAGCATAGGTGGAATAACTTTGCGCCTGCGGTCTTTGCATTAATTTCCAGCGAGTTCATTCCCTTTCAAACAGCTTTACATGGTCGAAATATCATAGCTATACTTTCTAACACATTATTACACTCACATCAGTGATTACATTATATTCATATCTTCTCGATTGAAATTCCACCTTACGTGGTTTTAACGGTTCCGTGATAAAACAACACACGTTTAAATCGGCACACTTTTAAAAAGCGATATACCTAAAGTCATTAAAAGTATGAAAAAAGATACTAGCCAGAAAACCTAATCTAACCTGACCGAATTTTGATTTTTTTATAATAAAAATAATAATAAAATAAAAATATTTAGATTAGGTTTTCGGGATAGTTTTTTGTTTCGTTCTTTTAATGACCTTATTAATATTTAAGTGTGCCGGTTCATGCGTGTGTTGATTTATCCGGTCACCGGTTTTAACTCACATCAAACCTCGGGGATCTTTTTACTACTGATTTCCTTTTTCGTCTTTCCTCTGCTAATTCCGACATCAGGGTTAGTATCAGAACTCTACAGTTGACTCTAACTTTTCACAACTTAACTATATGTTTTTAAGTATATTTAAATTCCAGGATGTGTGATGATGGCGCAATACACACGTCCCGTATAGTTACATATTATACATAATAAAAATCAAATAGAATTAAAAATACAATACGATAATAAAATAATGCCGAAGTAACAAAATACAATTTTGTACACAAATTAAATAAAGTAACAATTTATGTCGGGCGTGGTCCTGAGTGAGCTCGGGCCCAGTGCTCACTCGTGATTGGCGCTTGGTACTGGTAGGCTGCAGTCACCACCGTGTTATTAGCACTTTATAATTATCGTTATTTAAAATCCTCTATATTTTGTTAATATTTTTTTTTGCAATAAATAAAAGAGAAGCACTTCGTACCTACGTACTTTTAAAACATTTTTTTTAAATAAAGGTTTATCGGCCTCATTGCTTTCGATCCAATAAACAAGATCAAATAATGAAACAATACGCAAATACACAAGTACAATAATTTTATTATTTCTTCACGCACAACTTATCTGTAGTATTATATTATTATTGTAGTATTTGCTTGAATCGGAAATTATCAGACCACGGGTCAACGACTATCTCATTTTCGCCAGTACCTACCTAACCTTCGCCAGACAATACTAAACTTATTACTCGTATACTGAGTATTATTGCTTTTATTCAATTCACTGTTGATTAGTACGTTATTTTAAACATTCAAAAACGTATTATATTTTTCATTACTACCTGCCAAAATGACCCTGAAATATTTAAATAAATTAGGTACCTAATTATAGCTTAGAATATAAATGAAAATGTTAATTATTTTGAAACATAAAAAAGTCATTACTGTGGCAATACCAAGTTACTCAAACAAATGTTTGAAATAATGTGTTCTTCACATTTCCCTTTTGACAATTCGTTTTAAAGAAACAAGACAAAACATCAAAACTCATTTTTTAGCTTTTTTTTTACTTATAATTTTGATTTTGAATTTCATTTTTGATTTATCTTGCATCTAATACATGGTACAAAAAATCTCTTTTAAATGTAAATTATCTTCCTTGCATTAAATAATGAAAATCTTTAAAGATAAAATTATCTTAGGAGATGATGTAGAATCAAGCCCTTTCGGAAAGTACCATTAATTACTGATCTTCGTTTGGATGGAAAAAATGTGCACTTGGACCATTGTGCTTTTTAAACTTACTTCAATTTTCCTATAAGCCATCTCGGTGTTGTCATTTAAAACCTTTTAAACTATACCAGCGCCCCCAATTTTGTCTACTATTGAATATCAGAATATAAGAATGATTTCACATTTTCATTAGAAGCACCTACAGCTGTTTTATTTTTTAGATGTGCACAATTTTCATCGAGCACGAAATAGCTAATTAAGTTATTGCTATTTTAATTGAAATGTATTTAGAAGCGCTCCTTTAAATTACAGTTTTCTTTTTGATTTATTAATTTATGTAGAAAATCGTAATTTATTTGTCTTAATCATAAAAATCATTACAGTCTGACATTTAAAAGCAGACAAAATTGAAGACGCTGTGTTCGTTTAAAAGGTTTTAAATGACTACACGAAGATGGCTCATAGGAAAAATGAAGTAAGTTTAAAAAAGCGCAAAGTTCCAAATTTTCGATAGGAGATGATTTTTTAAAAATTATTTAATTATTTAGAAAGGCGTTTTTTTTGTATTTTGAAATGTGTTTATCAAAATATCCATTTATTAGATTCTAAATCAAAATAAAACGAAATCTAATTCACAGATAAAAATTAGAATTTATAAATAAAAACTAATATAATCGAGTTATATTGTTTTGGATTATTTCTTTAAAACGAAATGTCAAACTTGAAAGTGATTTTTTTTTTGTAAATGTCTTGAACTGATTATTTAGCTTGGTGGTGCAATAGTAATGAAAAAAAATTAATTCCACTTCATTAAATACCTACATTTTATTGTCGAGCCATAATTTATATTAAGTTCATAGTTAATCATAGAGAAAGTAGAAGAAAGATACATAACAATATATTATACGAGTTCTTGTTCTGAAAAGAACAACTCTCGCGAACAAACTGCTTTTCCGAACACAGTTAGTCAAAGTCGTAAAAATGTGTTTCCTTTGAATAATCACTGCACCGGATTAAAAGAAGTGTCTTAGAAATTTGCTGCAGTGATCAATTCGATAGCTGTACCTCTATAATGTCCATTAAATAAACATATTGAGATAATATCTCAAAAACCGGTGGAACGAGCTATCGGTATCATACCAGTATGTGGTCAACGTTATATTTGATAATGAAGTGCGCTGTCTTTACTATGATATAATATTATTATGGTGTGTACAGGTATACGTATACTGGCTCGCCCATGAGTTGCCTGCAGTGGCGTGCATCGATTTTATAATCAGGGTTCGCAGTACGAGAAACAGCAAAAAATTACCCCAGACAACAATCTTCGTGAAAGTTTTCGCTTAGTTAATGGCTAACCTGCTGGCTGTAATGCGAGCTTTTTATACAAAATTTTTCAGCAAATTTGTTTTTTATTTGGTTTATTTTTATATATTTTAGCTTATAGACAATATGTGATGTTTTTCTTAGTCCTACTCACTAGGGGTTCCTGTACTGAGGCTCACTAGGTTTTATTTAAAAACTGATTGTCCTTAAACTCCTACGAATCAAGATGCTGGATAACTCCTCTTCTTTGATTTCTTTCAGCTAGGTTTTGATTTGAATTTTGAAATCATTTGCCTTTTCAGTTTTTTTGTTTGTTTTATGGCTTATATATGGCTTATGGCTTATGGAATTATATAGCTTAGTAGAGAGATATGTATAATTCCTTTGTCCAAAAGGCAGTTTTAAATTTATGAATGTTAATAATGTCATTTTGGTTCGCTCTTGTGTGGTGAAAATTAAGTTCTTTCGTTTTTTTTTACTTTTGTAATGTTTGATTCTTAGCATAGATATTTTGGATGTTGGGTACTGCAAAATATTTGAAAAAAAAAATTTTTGGCGTTCTAAACACAGACAATATTATTTTTATCTGCTTACTTTAACTATGACTTCAAAATTTACAAATATAAACAACAAAAAAATCTGCTTACTTATACTATAACTCATTTTTTCAAATTTCCACTACGTGTATACTTTCTTGATGTCACATTACTTATGTAATTAATATTAAAAAAAATCTAATATTACCCACACACATGTGGTTTCCCATTTCTTACAATTGGAGAGGAAAAAATAAAGGGGAAAAAATGAAAGAAAGCCAACGTCATATTATAACTATTTCCTTAGTAAGTTTTTATAATTAATAGATGTACCAACAGAAGGCACTGATTGCTAGCATTGCCGAAAAGCAGTGCTTTTTAGACGCTAACACAAGCGAGTCGTCCTTTGACGCGCATTACACACACATGTAGAGTTGAATGAATAGAATAATTTCAATATTTGAATATGACGTATACGTCATTTTGCATACTTAGTTCCTGCCTTTGACACGTCATAGTGATGAGGTCAAGATTGATTTCATGCAATAATATTCTGCATTACAAAACCTTTAATATTTTTATACGAGTACGGTAGGATAGACAGTGCTTGTGTGCCTATATGGAAGACACGCCTCTGGTAAAACGCATTAAGCCTCAATTGCTTCCGGACGGCCCTGGTATCATGTTGTGCTATGAAAATTATTTTATTTAAATACCAGTTGTCTTCAAGATATCGGAATAATACCTCCGAACTTATATTGTAAATATTTTGTGATACTAGGTGGAAATACACATTTTATATGCCTACATATACAGGGTGTAACAGCACGTACTTCCTGTGCATATTTGGAGTAAAAAATGTAGACGTCATTTTAATTTTTTTTTTTTTTTTACTTCTATCACACGAATCACGTGATACGCGCCACGTCTCGTATATACGGTGCTGCTCGAACGTTTCGGAGTGCATATCACGTGATGCGCTAAGTTGTATCCAGTGGCGACGTGTGTTGGAAAAATATGTTTTTGTTTTTAATTACATATGTATTATATATGTTTGTATGTATATATATATACCGACTGCCGTAATACGGGCATGTGCTTAGGTTAGCAGTCGAAAAACTTAGTTATTTTCTGTACCTAACATTAATGAATAAAGAAAAAACATATATGTAATTGTATAATAAAAAATAAAAATAAATAAAAAATTCACATATCATCATATCATCGGACCACAAAACGACATCTATATTTTTTACTCCAAGTAACATGGTCAGCAGTCGTTGTGTAAAGTCTCCAGATCCAGAGTACGCGCTGATGCTGTCGATCTTATACAAAATTAATCCAAAGACTTGGCTTAGTTTTTAAATGATTCATTTTTCAAGTTAACCTCATGTTTGCGAAGGTGGAGTGATTTTATTTACGTTTTTAATGAGAACGCTTCACTGGAAGTTTTATCTTATCATAATATTACGAATGCAGCGTTCATTTACTTCTGCTTCGATATAAAAAGACAAAATGTTATATTTTCTATTTAATATTTTTTTATTTTCAGAATTCAGTGAATGCAATTTACCAAACGGGAAGGTGGGGGAGTGCCGCCTGAGTTACAACTGTCCCGAAGTCGTCAAGTAATTATATTTTTGATAGATATAATAATACTTCAATTTCAAAGATGTCGCTAACATCGGAAATGCTTAAAAATATTTATCTTATTTTATATCGAAACTGTTAAATAATTGCATTACATGTATTTTTTTCAATTATTATATAATGTAATATATACCAGACAAATGTATACAATTTTTATTATTTTTTTTATTATCACTAACTGAAGTGGGCTGTTTGCTTTAAGGTGACCCAAGCCAGGGTAGCAATTAGGGAACATCTTTACCTAAAAAATTATTTCATGTAAATCATTATTTGTGAAACTAACTAATTATGTGTACATGCATTTGTCATAGAATGTAAATAAACTGTCTATCTATCTGTATTTATATTCAATGATGTCGCTAACGTCAGAAAGCAGTAAAATATTACAAATATATTCAAAGATGTCGCTAACATCGGAACTGCCAAAGTAATTATAATAATGTTCAAAGATGTCGTTAACATTAAATCTGTATTATCATGCGTTTCTCAAACAGCTATTAATTAATTGTTTATGAATGAATCGGAATTATTTTACCATATGAATCAAAATCTTTAATAAATTAACTCTCTTCATCCCTCTCCTGCTAAGGAATTTAATTGATTAAAAAATAAAAGTGACTTTATTGTGGTAACGTAGTGACTTTCCAATTTAAAATATATATGTGTCATCGCAGAATAATACACTTTTTGACCCCTTACGAAAGAAAACGAAAACAAAAAACTCATTACTATTTAGAGCGTTGAAGATCTTCCAATATCGGCAAATATAAAATATAAGGAAAATGTATTGAAATTTAAGAAGGAAGTGACGAAATACAAAAAAAAGCATTTTTTATGTCTTAATTAGTAAAGTTTAACTTGTGATTTTTATTTGTATATTGTCATTTTAATCACTTTTTATTATTAAATGTATTATCTTTATATTAAAATGCAGGTAACCAATTCAGGTGCGTATGTTCTATTTTAAGTTAAATAAATGACAGTATTTGTATAAAACGTTTTGTAAGGAATCTGACTGATTCACAACCAACAAATTGAATTATTAAAACTGTCACTTAGGCTGCTCTCTGACAGTCCGGTGAGGAATGAACATTTCACTCGCTACTGGAGACACTGCGCAAAAAAGTCCCACAATGGACTGCGTTGCAAACCGTTACCTTACTTTAGCAAACTTGACTTTTCTGTGCAGTGTCTGCAGTAACGAGTGAAATGTTCATTCCTCAACGGACCGTCAGAGAGCAGCTTTACATTATTAAAAATATACCACTGAATAGATGCAGGGGGTGTGCAATTTTTGCAGCTTATAAAATCGTAAATGAGTTTCCAGTGAAATGATTTTAAAGACACCTTAAATATTTAGTTTTAGTGATCTTATATTCATGAAAAAAAATTGTTTTCAGACAAATTAAACACCAGAACCGCTTTGGGTCTGTGCCAAAACGCGTCGTCCCAGAAAGATGTGGATTCAGTGATCATATCGCCATAGTCTGCTGCGACAAGGATGCTGTGGTCACTCCAGAAGGTATAAATAACATTATACTTATTTGTAATAATTACACCCATTTCCCAATCAAATTCATAGAATGCATAGAGACCTACAATCTGTCGACAAATTCTAGAAAATTAATAAAAAGGAACATTTTATTTACTATGGCAACACTGATTTTAGAACCAATTTTAATGAATTAAAAATGTCAGTTTTTGACTTACGACCGATAGTATGTACGACAATGGACAGGAAAAATTGAATCACTCAATTCCTTATGTTTTATGTAATTTTTTAATTGCTTTTAAATTGCGCGTTCTGTATTTTGATTTGGCATCTAATAAATATTGTTGCTGATAAATGTATTATGCATATTTGAAAAAAAGCTTTTCTTTGCATTTATCTACTAAAAAAGACAACAAGTTAAAATACACAATTTCCTTAAAATATCGTTCAGAATTACCTTTTTTTCAGGAATTACCACTGATTTCTGTACACTCTTTGATGTTAATGTGGAAAACTTTTCATTTAAGCCATCATGATGTTGCCATGTAAAGTCACTTAAACGATCGCAGCACCCTCCATTTTTGTCTAGAATTTTTTGACGCACTGCAAATGAGTACATAGTAAATACCTAGTTCAAACAGGTAGATAGCTAGTCAATTCAAGTCAAGTATATTTATATTATATTATCCGATGAACAATTCATAAATTCACCCCTATCGTTTAATAGCATAAAATCGATAGCAATATTCATTACATTTTTTTTTCCTCTTTCAGTTCGTGGTTTCTCAAAGTATTATTACAACAAAAAATGTAAGTTTATAAAACAAATATTTAAATCAATTAACATTTACAAATAACAACACTCACGTAAATCTATCAATAATAATTAACAGCCAGGTTAGCTTGAAGTTTGAACTAATTCCAAAATCCCTCGTTAATCCAAAAACTGCATACCATTTTCCCAACTTCCTTAAGTCTCACGACACAAACGACAAATTAAAACCGCGGTTATTGTATATACAAAGTGTTTTATTATTTATGTGAATATTACATTGCCTATCGCAGATTATAACCGAGTGACGACATGTTTTCCTTCACTGAAGACTCCGCATTCAGAATTTCTATATGCATAGTACACATTTCCTTTGAAAACATGAAATTTTTACAAGTCTAAAAATATGTGTTATTTTTGAAGATCTGTTCAGATGTCTAGTTGGAAAAAAACTTTTTTTAAATCACAGTTAGCCCCTAAATAGTTATTAAAAATACCTCTAAAATCGCGAAAAATCAATTCCTTTAATGGCCGATATTTCATAAAGTAAAACAAAAATAAATAAAATACTTCTCATCCGTACTAGATATTTACTAAACCTTTAACTAAAAATAATAGATCATTCCGTTTGGATGGGTATTTTGGCCTCCAATCCAAAATTCAGTTTTGTATGAAACACCCGTTCCCCTTAAGCATTCTTTTTTCTTAAAAACATCTAACATTTCTAGATTCCGCTTGCCAAGCGATTTTTATATTTGTGGTGACATAAGACCAACTGATTGTAGTAATATATTTGGCTTTTATGTTCCTCTTAAAGCTATATATACTCTAATGATGTTATGTAAAACAGTGGACATTATTCAATAATGTCTGAAATTTCAAACAAACAAAAATTCGCAAAAAATAAGACATGCATTTTGCCTTTTGCATGTTGATGTAATTTGTGAAAGAAGGTGTGGGTATAACTTGTGTAATTTCTGATTGCAGATCCATACGACGGTCAAATAGTGTTCGAGGGGGATACCAGTTATTACCATCCGAGGTCAACAAAACGACCCATTCCAAGGGTCAAGCCCACCACTGAGACCACCACGGCCACACCTGAAACACCTGTTAATGAAGGAGAGAGGAAATCGGTCACAGGTTGGTCAAATTGATTCCAAAAATTATACTCTGTACGTAAAACTGAAGTGTATTGAGACTTATTGCATTAAGAATGTTACACTGCTTGAATGAGAATGAAGCAAGGAGTGTGTGCCAAGACCGAGTTGTTTGACGGTCGGTCCTCTCAGCATACCCCTCCGAGGAAACGGCGTGATGGTTAGTTAGTTAGTTAGAATACTGTCTTTTAATTTTGTCTTACGTCAGTTATTTAAAGCAATTTTTTGATAACAAGTAATTCGTTGTAGAACTTATTATTAAAGCACTATTTACGATTTCAGTTTGCAAAACTTTGAGGGATGAGAAGGGGTCTACCGTGGAGAATCACATTCTTGGAGGAGAACTGGTCAAACAAGGAGATTTCCCACATATGGTAAATATATTTTACATACCTACAATATTAATTTACGTTTTTAGAAACGTTATTTGATCTTCATAATTTGTTTCTCCTATCGTGTGGCTTTTAAAAATAATTGCAAACCGCTACAAGCGGTCAACAAACAATTGTCACTAAGAGTTATAATAAAGTATATTATAGCTTGACATTTCATTGTAGATATTTATTACTTTTTAACTACAAAATTTTATTACTATGGCAACACAAAGCTACTCACTTCGTCTTTGAAATGTGTTCTTCACATTCTAGTGTTTTCACGTATTCGCATTTCATGGTTAATTTTAAAGAAACAATGCAAAATATCATAATTCATTTTTCCACTTTTTATTTCAAATATATAATTTTGATCTTTGAATTTGATAATGTTTTTATTATTTATTTATCTAACATCTATTACATGGTTATTTCGTAACATAAAATTCAGATATTAGGAAAAATTTAAGTTTCATAAAGTAATGCTATAACAATACTGAAAAATATAATCCAAGTAAAATCATGGTTTGTTACCCCTGATACCTAAAATCGTATACAACCCATAGTTTAAGAATTAGCTGTACCAGTCTGAAGATAGCTGTCGCAGGCTGAAACCGGTCACGGTTAAAAATAAAAGTGGATTAGAGTTTAAAAAAGTGAATTTTATTTAATCATTATAATGTATATACATTTTTTAGGCTGCTCTTGGGTATATGTTTGACACCGGACTTTCTTTTGATTGCGGAGGAACCCTCATCTCAGACAGATACGTCCTCACAGCTGCCCATTGCGTCAACACGAATTCCAAGTAAGTAGTCATTACCCATAAAATAAAAAGGGACGATCATCTTGACGTTAAGGAAGACGTCAACGAAGAATTCCTTGAGACTCGAAGAAAACGACAAGATATTTATCAAAGCTACATTCGATTCAAGACGGACATCGTTGCTTTTGAGCCATTGAACACAATTTTGCCTTCTAATATAAATTATAGAACAGAAAAATTATTTGTACATATATGGTCGACATTTGAAGACCTCCCCAGAAGTAAAATCTATTTTAAAAATCGATTTCACACATTATAGTGGTTACACACACTATCCTTTCTGTTTTCTATATCGGATATCCGTTTTTTCCCCTTTTTTTATCTTTATCATCCTTTAACGTGTAGAAAAAAAATTCAACTACAAATATTAACCATAGCAGTGTTGCCAAAATAAGAGATAAAATGTCCGGTATTGCTATAAAAATTATTATTCCAGCACAAAAACACTTTTTGACCTAATGTTTTATAAAGTCCCTTCTTCTGGGGGGGTCTTCATTTGTCACATGAGAAGTGGTCATTTTCAAGACTTGGTTTTGCACTTAGGAGTTCGGCAGAAGAATGTTTCGCAAGCTTTTGTGGATTCTCCCTTCCACAACATGAATCTCTTCTAAATTCTCGTTCACTTATTTCATTCTTTTTTAGGGATTGCTCTGAGGTTGGGACTTGAAAAAGGCAAAATCTTATATGACGAAATTTTACTAACTCTAAACCTTTCTCCTTTAGAAAACCGTAGGAACAAATTCTTTCTCATTTGTTTCTACAAAAAATATTAATTGCAATTTTGATTCACCTGCTTTGCTACAACTCATCTCTTTCAATATCCCCTCCGGTAGACTCAGAAATAATGAACTGCTTTTATTCAATCAACACTCAACTAATTATGGATACCATTCACCATTGTCCAGAATGTCTAAACTGGTCAACTCAAAGTCAAAACCTTAATTTGTTTGCTGTAAGCCTAATTTTTTTTATTTGTCATTAAGCAAGTAAAGAAATATTAAATTTTTTATGATTCTTAACAAGGTTTTGACTTGACTTAACTTGACTTAACTTGACTTGTCACTTCTACTATCTTATCTTTGTTTTGACTTGACTTGTCACTTCTACTATCTTATCTTTATTTTGATTTTTGTCTGTGCTCAATTCGTATACCATCCTATACTTAAAATTTACATTATTCCTATAATTCCATGTAACTTATATTTTAAATTAGGCGTTAGTACATTCATAAATTACTTAATGACACCCTTCACGCAATGGTATCAAAATTTATAGAGAACCTCCACCCACCGTTATGGCCTTCTACTATGGAGTCTCTCTCAGGTCCTGTGTGGGGTACATATAATGATATCTAATTTTCAACGCATATGTGTTTAACTTTTTTTATCTATAATTTTTTATACATTATTTTTTTTGTGTATTTACAGTATCAAACCAACCATGGTTCGCCTTGGCACAACAAAGCTCAATGGAACATTCGACACAACCGATACAGACTACGAGGTGGAGGACATTGTCCACCCGGAATATAACAGATTGAAAAAGCATAACGACATCGCTCTCCTCAGGTACTTATTATCACATTGCAACAATTCACAATTCCTTCAGACTGATTCGTGGATGGTTCGAAAACTCGGCTGTCTTGGAGAACATTCATTTCTATGTTCCTAATAGCTATCTTCGTCACTGACAGCATACACTGTTTTACATCCCGGCCTGCAGGAACAGCTTGCCAATGGACAAGCCAGTGGAGAAGACAATCTTGCTGTTGAATTGAATCTAATCGGATATTGACTTATTTAGCACCAATCCAGCTGAATTTAAACAGCAGCCTATGTTTTATTTTTTATTTTATTTAATGTAAATCAAATTTAATAATGTCATTATTAAGTTCTGCAAGTATTATTAATTTTTATTATTGTGACAGTAACAATAATAAAAAACTAAAAGTACTCGCAGAACTTAATAATAACAGTATTAAATTTGATTTAGATTAAATTAAAAAAATAAAATAAATTAAATGGAGTAGTACGAATTAAACACTAAAACAATTAACAACTATGTTGTTGCTTATGTAATACCCGTTAGGCCGCTGTTATCACTTCTTTTTTATTTATTTAATTCATTTATTTATTTAATCACAGTTAGCCCCTAAACAATGACTAAAATCGCGAAAAAACAAATCCTTTAATGGACGATATTTCATAAGGTAAAACAAAAATAAATAAAATACTTCTCATGCGTACTATATATCTACCAAACCTTTAATTAAAAAAATATATCATTCAGTTTGGATTGGTATTTTGGCCTCAAATCCAAAATTACGTTTTGTATGAAACAGGCCGCGCAGCCGTTCATCTTAACGGGTCCTCACAGTAACCACCAAAATCTTGTAAAAGTGTTATGTATTCTGAGGTTAGGTCGAACTTAGGTTGGACCTAAGTTATACATCGAAAATGGAGTTCTGCTAGGTTATCTATATAATTACGCCTTACCATCGTTTTTTTAATATGTTAATTGGTAATCTGCACGCGCTAAATACCGTTTCTCATGTCATATGATTTGTTTTAAAGATTAAAGACGGCTGCCCCCCTATCAAATTCCATCTACCCTGCTTGCCTGGAGACGGAATCAGAAAACCCCCAGGAGACCATGTACATCGCGGGGTGGGGGATTGTGGAAAACGGTAAGTTTTATAATGATCAATTAATTTTAAATCACTGCTATTTAATTTTACTCAGTGGTTAATTATGCATTTCTTCATGCATTCTTTAATCTTTAAACATCTATGATTGCACCTCCCCTCCCTTAGAATTTAGTGCAAGGGTGGTGTCGAATTGATGAGAAATAAAACCGTGACCATCGGGTAGTCAATAACTTCCCGTCATTTCCCTGTTCATTCCCAGATCAAAATTCCTCAAAAGCTCGTACCAAAAATGCACAACTATTTGTTTATAAATGAATTAAAAATTACTTTGTAGTCACCACTTTATTAATATATACATATCAACATGTAACAAAAAACAACAATTCTGATAGTAAAGTGTGGTCTGATAAACTCCCGCCAATTTTTCGATGAGTATTACTCACGTGTCATGTATCGAGCGACGCAACCTCATCCCTCACTAGTCGTTTCGCTACTTAAATCTAAATCTGTACAACTGAACTGATCAGTCGTGGGGGGGGAATATGTGAAACTAAGAAACTGAAGCAGAGCCTGTGAGGCTCCACGTCCATACATAAAGGTTAAAGGAGAATCGCATGTTTAATAAATTCTCTCTTCCAGAACTCAACGGATTTTGATGATTTTTTTAACAACCAAAATTTCACTTTTTGGTGTTTTATTTAATAAAGTTACAAGGATTAAGGGTGTATTATATTCAATGTATGAACTGTCGAACGTATTCTCGCAGGTCAACGTAGTCCCGACCTGCTGAAGGCTGAGGTGAACTCAGTGACTGACGAGGTGTGCACGGCCGCCTTCAACAGCGCTTCGTCCTTCCGCACCCACAACCCTAACGGCATCCTGCCCTCCCAGATATGCGCCAAGGACATCAATGACGTATCGGACACGTGTGCAGTACGTACCTTCTCAAATTTACTCAAATACAATATTAATGCATCAAAAACAGCACTTTCTAAAAACAAACGACTCTATCCACGTACACAAAAACCTATAAAATCTAAAAATATATATATCTCATACATATATTACAAGAATTCACAATAGAAAGGAAAGGAAATACCCCGAGGAGAAATACGGCAAAATATCAAAATACATATATATATATAATCAATTCCCCTCCAGAAATAAATATTAAAACCTGCAAAACGTCATTGATCAGACCTATATAAATCAAATGGTTTGGAGTAATGTCATGTAAATATTAAATAATGTCATTTAAATTCATACATAACAGACTTCTGATAGTAAGTTAGATATGACTTTTGATGAGAATATCTTGACTGAAATAGACTTGGCCAACAATATAATTAAATATTAAGTATAACGTGATTGTTATTCTTTTACAGGGAGACTCCGGAGGACCACTTCTACTAACCATCAACGAAGTGGAATCAATGTACAAAGTTGTAGGAATAACTTCATACGGAAAGAGGTGTGGAACCAATTCCCCCGGCATCTACACGAGAGTGTCAAGCTATCTAGACTGGATAGAAGGGACTGTATGGCCGTAGATCATTTATAGTTGATACATTCTGTGCTGTAATTGTTTTAATCGAGTCCCCTGTGGAGAAATATGCTATTTTCTTCACAGAATAGCCTGTACACTATTATATTTTAAGGAAAATTATACTATTTTATTAAGTAAGAACCCATCAAGTCTAAAAAAATCCTTGTATTTTTCACAAGCACATATATTTTCATATCGAAACTATCCGGAGAAAAAAAAAACTCAAATCAAAACAACTTGATAATGTTCACCTTAAAACTCTTTCTAACCGGAAAAAAAACGATAGCATTTTATATAAAGTTGTCGCTTCATGTCATAAAAATTCTAATATTTTCTACTGCTTTATAACGTGTATTTGAATGTTTATTTTTATCAATTTTTCCTTGTAATAAAGGTCGAAGATGGGTTGTTTGTATTCTTGCCAAGATTTTTATAAAACAGTAAAAATAAATATATTTTTCCTCTGACGGATTCACTACTGTACTTACATGCTAATTAATATAAGATTACCTCAATGATCCGAAACATGCATTTTGTCTTATTCTAGACAATTTCCAGGTTTTTAAAAGATCAAAAGTCATTATAAAATAGTTTCGTAAACTAGTTATATTTTGTTTATTTAATGCAAATAAATATGCAACTATTATATATAATAATAATTAACGCGTTATTTCATATGTGATTATTTAATTAATGTAAATAGAATTAAGAATTAGGTAAGATGACGCACATAATGTGTACATGCATATGATGTTCTAGTGATGGGCATGATTGAAACGTTTCATTATTCGCTGGCTTTTCTGAACAATTTAATTATCGAAAGCCGTTCGGAACATTATCAAAAATGATGGAATAAGGATTAAAAAAATGGAGGTGGTTAGAAACAAACAGAACATTGGACTGGTGGGAATAAAAAATCACTCTTTAATTTCGCATTGAAGGTGAAGTTAAAAAGGACAGCTCGTTCTAAAGCAGTGATGCTTACAATATTGAGGATTTAAAGTGGTGGGTTAAGATTTCAAGGATTCTCTCTTCTCTTGATCGAAGAGAGAGTAGATCATAATAGCGTCATAATATAATCGAGCATTACTTTTACTGAATCAGTCGATTATTTTTAATTTATTGAAACATTAATATTCACTAAATATTTAATTAGATTATTTTCAATCAATTTTCAATCAATATTTAATTTGATTATTTTTCAATTAACTTTCAGTGAATATTTTATTAGTTTATTTTTATTAATTTTCAATCAATATTTAAATCAATAATTTTTTAATCAATTTTCAATCTTTATTTGATACGATTTTTTTCAATCAATTTTCACTAAATATTTTATTCCGTTATGCCTGTCTGTAATTTGTACTAAAAATATGTATGTGGGTATTCCGGTTTGCCTTAATTTATTTCAAAACACGAAGAAAGCATCCTATCAAACGGTGTTTCCAAAACATCTATGACATTATTAATATTAGAAATTTATTAAGTGGACTTTATACTGGTGGTACTTACAAAAATTGTAATAAACTTATTATTGTGAACAAAAAATAAACAACAAAACAAATTCAAATGGTTTAACTATGGGTGCAACTATTTAACTATGTCGGTAATTGTTTTTATTTTAGTTTATTTTTATTATTTTATTTTTTTAAAAGCGATTCTAGCAGTCCACAATGGAGTGCTGATACCAACCCCGGTGTATGAAAGTGAGGCATGGAACTGGCAGAGGAAGGATGAAAGTAGATTGAATGCCGTAGTAATGAGATCTCTGTGTTGAATATGTGGTAAAACCATGTATGACCGTGTGAAAAATGTTGAGATTAGTAAAGAATGCAAGGCTGATGTAAGTGTAATGAGTAAGATGAAGAAAGAGACGTTTAGATGGTTTGGGAAAGTAGAGCGAATGAACGAACAAAGGAGTGTACGGCGATTATATGATACGAATGTGAATGAAAGAAGAAGCCGGGGATGCCCAAGGAAGACATGGCAGGATCAAGTGAATCAAATACTTGAGTCGGGCCATGTCAAGAGTCAGAATAGCAGGAGAGTGTGTATGAGATGATGTATGAATGTGAATATGAAACAAACAAAAAAAATATCACGTTGTATTTAATGTAAATCGGAGCCAGTGGAAAAATAGCATGCCCAATTCGGATATATTATGAGGCTGAGGGGTGGTGGGGGGGAGAAAGATGTGGAGAGGAAGGTCGAAAAGTATCTGGCTATTCAGACCTCGTCACCGAGCATGGCTAAAGCCATTTCAAGCAACGTTTCGATTCAGAATGGTGGCCTTTCAACCAGGCCGATGCTGAGAATATCTTACAGCTTTGATACATATACGAAATAAAAAATTCAACTAAATTCAATTTTTTGGTAGAATCGGAAACAGAGAATAAACAAAACATAAATCGACGAAACCGATCATGTGGCATTCTGCGAGGGTATGGGACCCATGGATTGACGTGAAGTCCATCAAAGTGAGAAAAAATCCTAAATTTAGGATTCATCCGTTGGATAGCGCCGGAATAAAAGACATGTGTATTCCGACCCCAACGCTTACATTTAGTCCGAAAAATATCATGAGATACGTAATGCGTTACATTAAATATAAATGCACTCAACTTATAGAAATTCATCATTAACATGTCTCAAGGTCCACATTGAAGATATCAAGAGATAGATATCGGCGGACCGCCACGGGCGCCCCTATTAGGAGGGCGGCAAAATTTGCTTGTGCTTTACTATACACGGCCAGGTTGATGAGATTTTGCTGCGCCTAAAGTCCGAAAAGTCAAATTTTAAACTTAAGTTTACTATTTTGTTTTTGAAAAAAATATTTTTCGCTCTTTCATATGATTCCTTTTTTCTACCAACACCAACATCATTATTTTTATGACGTGACAAGGGCGGCAAATTATGATTCCACCCTGGGCGATTTTAGGCCAAGAAAATATTCTTGTTATACATCGAGAAAATCTGGTTGTTATATATACATTGAAATAATGTATTTGTTATACATCTAGATAATGTATTTGTTATACATTGAGAAAATGTATTTGTTGTGCATCGAGAAGATGTGGTCGTTATATATACATTGAAATAATGTATTTGTTATATACATCGAGATAATGTATTTATTATACATTGAGAAAATGTATTTGTTGTGCATCGAGAAGATGTGGTTGTTATATATACATTGAAATAATGTATTTGTTATACATCGATATAATGTATTTATTATACATTGAGAAAATGTATTTGTTGTGCATCGAGAAGATGTGGTTGTTATATATACATTGAAATAATGTATTTGTTATACATCGAGATAATGTATTTATTATACATTGAGAAAATGTATTTGTTGTGCATCGAGAAGATGTGGTTGTTATATATACATTGAAATAATGTATTTGTTATACATCGAGATAATGTATTTATTATACATTGAGAAAATGTATTTGTTGTGCATCGAGAAGATGTGGTTGTTATATATACATTGAAATAATGTATTTGTTATACATCGAGATAATGTATTTATTATACATTGAGAAAATGTATTTGTTGTGCATCGAGAAGATGTGGTTGTTATATATACATTGAAATAATGTATTTGTTATACATCGAGATAATGTATTTATTATACATTGAGAAAATGTATTTGTTGTGCATCGAGAAGATGTGGTTGTTATATATACATTGAAATAATGTATTTGTTATACATCGAGATAATGTATATGTTATACATTGAGAAAATGTATTTGTTGTGCATCGAGAAGGGTTGTTATATATACATTGAAATAATGTATTTGTTATACATCGAGAAGATGTGGTTGTTATATATACATTGAAATAATGTATTTGTTATACATCGAGATAATGTATATGTTATACATTGAGAAAATGTATTTGTTGTGCATCGAGAAAATGTGGTTGTTATATATACATTGAAATAATATATTTGTTATACATCGAGATAATATATTTATTATACATTGAGAAAATGTATTTGTTGTGCATCGAGAAGATGTGGTTGTTATATATACATTGAAATAATGTATTTGTGATACATCGAGATAATGTATTTATTATACATTGAGAAAATGTATTTGTTGTGCATCGAGAAGATGTGGTTGTTATATATACATTGAAATAATGTATTTGTTATACATCGAGATAATGTATTTATTATACATTGAGAAAATGTATTTGTTGTGCATCGAGAAGATGTGGTTGTTATATATACATTGAAATAATGTATTTGTTATACATCGAGATAATGTATTTATTATACATTGAGAAAAATGTGATTTGTTGTGCATCGAGTAGCATGTGGTTGTTATATATACATTGAAATAATGTATTTGTTATACATCGAGATAATGTATATGTTATACATTGAGAAAATGTATTTGTTGTGCATCGAGAAAATGTGGTTGTTATATATACATTGAAATAATATATTTGTTATACATCGAGATAATGTATTTGTTATACATCGAGATAATGTATTTGTTATACATTGAGAAAATGTATTTGTTGTGCATCGAGAAGATGTGGTCGTTATATATACATTGAAATAATGTATTTGTTATATACATCGAGATAATGTATTTATTATACATTGAGAAAATGTATTTGTTGTGCATCGAGAAGATGTGGTTGTTATATATACATTGAAATAATGTATTTGTTATACATCGATATAATGTATTTATTATACATTGAGAAAATGTATTTGTTGTGCATCGAGAAGATGTGGTTGTTATATATACATTGAAATAATGTATTTGTTATACATCGAGATAATGTATTTATTATACATTGAGAAAATGTATTTGTTGTGCATCGAGAAGATGTGGTTGTTATATATACATTGAAATAATGTATTTGTTATACATCGAGATAATGTATTTATTATACATTGAGAAAATGTATTTGTTGTGCATCGAGAAGATGTGGTTGTTATATATACATTGAAATAATGTATTTGTTATACATCGAGATAATGTATTTATTATACATTGAGAAAATGTATTTGTTGTGCATCGAGAAGATGTGGTTGTTATATATACATTGAAATAATGTATTTGTTGTGCATCGAGAAGATGTGGTTGTTATATATACATTGAAATAATGTATTTGTTATACATCGAGATAATGTATATGTTATACATTGAGAAAATGTATTTGTTGTGCATCGAGAAAATGTGGTTGTTATATATACATTGAAATAATATATTTGTTATACATCGAGATAATATATTTATTATACATTGAGAAAATGTATTTGTTGTGCATCGAGAAGATGTGGTTGTTATATATACATTGAAATAATGTATTTGTGATACATCGAGATAATGTATTTATTATACATTGAGAAAATGTATTTGTTGTGCATCGAGAAGATGTGGTTGTTATATATACATTGAAATAATGTATTTGTTATACATCGAGATAATGTATTTATTATACATTGAGAAAATGTATTTGTTGTGCATCGAGAAGATGTGGTTGTTATATATACATTGAAATAATGTATTTGTTATACATCGAGATAATGTATTTATTATACATTGAGAAAATGTATTTGTTGTGCATCGAGAAGATGTGGTTGTTATATATACATTGAAATAATGTATTTGTTATACATCGAGATAATGTATATGTTATACATTGAGAAAATGTATTTGTTGTGCATCGAGAAAATGTGGTTGTTATATATACATTGAAATAATATATTTGTTATACATCGAGATAATGTATTTGTTGTACATTGAGAAAATGTACTTGTATAACAAGTACATTTTATTTATTATGTATAACATCGAGAAAAACTCTAATCAAGAGAGGCTTCATATACTAGGTTACCCAATTAGAAGACGTAGTAAAAGAAGACGCCGCACCTCATTGGCTACAAAACAAAAATATGTTAAGTGATCCAGTAGCTTTGTCTTGAATACGCGAGGCGTGCGACGGATGACCTAGACAAGTGCAGGCAAGCACCACGTAATAGTTGAACTTTGACTGCTAAAAGAGCTATTTATTAGTTGGGAACTGCCTCGAACGGTACAAATGCGGTGTATAGACAGGGCTATAGTTTTTTGCACACGATGTTGCGCGATGTTATTAATAGCCCTGTCCACACACTGCGCTCAGGCGTTCGAGGCAATTCCCACCTAACAACTGTTCTTTTAGTAGTCTAAAGCGAAAACGAATCTCGTAATGATATTTCGGGTCTTTGCAGTAATGTTCAACTATTGCTTGATATTGTCCCTCACCTCTCTAGGTCATGCGTCGCACGAGTCAGGACGGAGCTAATGGAGTATACATAATTCTCGGTGACTAGGAAAGCACTTGCTCAATGTAACATTCAAGGATATCAACCTCACTACATTATTTCTAGTCATACGAAATAGGTAAAAATAAAAATAGCCATATTGATATCCGGGCAGCAATGTTCCAAAGTCATGTTTTTTTTTAATTATTAACTTTTGACATTAAATTAACGTAAAGGGGAAGGCATGAATAATACGTGATAATTTAAATAATGAATAAAGGTCATAATATAATAAAAATAAATTATAATATTGAAAACAAATATATAAAAGAACTTCTTCAAAATTCGCAAAACATCCTCTTAGTAAATAATCAGGTCCGGCTTGACAACAACAAACCTAAACCCTTACATACAAAAAGAAAAGGTTTTAGATTAAATTTACTTGAACAATTAGAAATTAATAAACGAACGAATGACCCTAATATAACATTAATTAATAAAGCAAGGAAAATTATATATTTACCGCTTTTCAGTATGTTCACATTATCAAAACAATACAACACATTTAAATAAATCAATTAACAAAACATTATCAGTTAAATACGAGGAAACACATTATAAATGCGAAAACCTCACAGAATTCAGAATTTTAATTATTTTCTAACTAAATCGGTTTTACCGATAATAAATCATTATTATTTTTAAAAACTCGCCTAAATTAGAATGGGGAGGGAGTAAATAAAATCATATAAATAAGTCGTCACAATGTGGATCAACCGCAGTTCTAAAATGGCCTTAAACACCGAAACAACTGTCACAATAATAAAAAACTGAAAATACTTGCAGAACTTAATAATAACATTTTAAAATTTGATTTACATTAAATTTTAAAAAATTAAATGGAGTTCTACGAATTAAACACAAAAACAATTAATAATTAATTAATTAGTAGTACCTCAATGACCAATACACTTACACTACAAGGACGGTCAGAAAAAAGTAATATTTCTGGTTATAAATTGATAATTGCTGCCTATGTAAATTTATAAAATATTTAATATTTAAAAACATTTTCTATTAAAAAACATTATGTTTATCGTATTGCGTAATAATACTATCATTATTTTTAATTAATAAATAATAACTCTCCGACGTCCCTCTCCCCCTTAAGATAAAGTTTGTTAAGAGCACACCAATTAATTAACTTATTTAATTTATTTTGGAGACAGATACAATCTGAAGCGGTTTTAATTTTTTTAAATATTTTATAATCATCTACAAAAAGTAATACATTTATATCTTTATCAAATATTTTAACAATATCGTTTATAAATAGTAACAACAAAATTGGACCTAAATGAGACCCTTGTGGTACACCACTGGTAGCTAAACATTGGTTGGAAAGAAACGAATTCATTTTTACTGGTAGAACTCTATCACATAGATAGTTACAGAAATCTGATTCCATCAATTATTAGGTAGTTTAACTAGGGTAATTTTATGACATCAAAGGCTTTAATAAAGTGTGTATATATGGAATCGACTTGAGTTCTGTTAGCTAATGCGTTCGATATATAGTTTTCATATAACGAGAGATTTGACAAAGTTGATCTACCCGACAAAAAACCATGTCGATTCAGAACAATAAGATGGTTAATATATGGGGAAATTTTAAATCGCTTCAAAACTATACCTGTATCGGACGTGACCGCCTCTCCCAGAATGTTTTGATGCGGCCATTTTTGTCTTCATATTTGTTATGTATAGATTGATATTATGCCTAATTTGTTAGTGGGTCGGATCGTACAATAAATATTGTTTCGCTGTTCGAAAACGATTCCGACTCCCGATGCTTTTTTTAATGTGTTGTTCGATTGGCAGGATGTGCCTAGCCACCTTTGTTAATGTATTCTGGGCGGTTTGTGAGAAGCGTGTTCTCATCGACCGCACAGAAAGGAATGACTTGAATAAAAACGTCAGAGCAGTACGGCGGTGGGAAAGAGATGGGCTTGTCAGGCATCAACACAGCGCGGTAGGTTCGCGCGTCGTAGACTACCTTAAGTAGCCTGCGATAACCAGTTTGAGTTAGTTAGCCTTCAATCGCCAGCCTGACAAGAGCCTTCTCTCTCCACTGCCCGCTCGACTTCTCATCTTCTCGTTTTCTTCTGTATATCGCTTACCTTGGACCCCCATCGGACTACTGCCTCACTGGACCCAAATCAAGCAACGTCACACGGACAAGACCCGCAGAATTACAAAAGTCGTAAATAAGGGTCTTGTCGTTAGTACCCTTCCTCCTTGCAGAGGGAACGGTAGCTCGTGCTATCTCCCCTCTCAGCCTTCTCCGCAGATCGGGATCAGCGTGCCCCTACAGTTCGTTTGTGTGCCAATACGTCTGGTACCTATATCCAAAGTGCAGGTTTCTAATAATTAAAAAAAGTGTATATTAAAACAGCTTTATTATTAAAGATATAGAAAAATTAAAAAAAATCATCAATTATTGTACTTTTCGGGCTATATAGGATATATTTTTAGCAATGAAAAAGCATCTACAATTTGTCGAATAATTTATTTTTTTAATCCTTGTTTCTAATGTAAAAAGAACAAAAAAGTATATAATATCCACTTCTAACCACAAACAACAAAATTCCGACAATGGACGTGTAGTCTGACAGACTTCAGACATTTTTCAATGAGTATTACTGACGTGTGATGCAATCTCCTCCCCCGCTGGGCGTTTCGCTTCTAAAAGTAAAACTACAAACTACAGAGCCGCTCAGTCGTGGGGAGCAGGGAGAAGTGTGTGAAATGAACCCGAAAATGTTGCGGAGCCTTTGAGAATCCACGTCCATACTTAAAAGTTAAGGAATAGTTACATTTTTTGATCGATATTTAATATTATAAAATATGAAAAAGGGTTGACGTAAAAATATTTGTATATAGCGTAACAAAGTCTCCGTATTTAAATGCTTTTATGTTGCACTAAAGAGTGAGAGTGCTTTACGAAGCAAGATTTAAAAAAACACGCCGCTGCGCCACTGTTTTGCCAGAACCCCGTCACTGCAATTTACTTGTCCGTTTTATTGGAAACCGGTTTCCCAGGACGTATTCGAGTGTTGTGACTTTTTATGATTCTAGTCAGTCAGGAGTTCGCGTCCAGAGGTTATAGACTAGGTCATCAATTCTAGACCGAGGCTGCACTGCGTTATCTGAAATCGCCCATTCAAACATTCAAACACATCAGTAGTGATTAAAGCGCGAAGACCGTTGTTATAAACACAGGCGAATCGATATGTATATTAATCCCGACTAAACTATACCGCAAAAGAGTTAAGTTTTCAATCATGAAGAGGTCTATCAGGTTATTTTTCCTCATAACCTTTGGAGTCACATTTGCTTCCGCCGAATATGAAGGTAAAGCTTTTGCAATATTATTTCAGAATATCAACAAAATTATTGTTTAATCAGTATTAAAATGTCGGATTATGTCTGCTTTTTACACATTTTTTTTAAATAGCACAAAAACATGTAGACATCGATTATGCTAGACATTATTAAAGAAAAAAATATATTTATTGCTATCAGGACGTACCCGGCAAGCTTTAACGAGTGACTCCTGAGCTTATTTGTATTGAAAAAAAAATTAAAAATAATTTAAACACATTATTTTAAAAATTTAATGTAAACCGAATTTAATAATGTTCTTATTAAGTTCTGCGAGCATTTTATTTTAACAGCTGTCACATAAATAAAAAAATAAAACTAAAAATGTTTGCAGAACTTGATGATAACATAATTAAATTTGATTTACATTAAATTTTAAAAAAATAATTAAATGGAGTTCTACGAATTAAACACAAAAAACACATTAATTTGTTTTAAACCACTTCAATTTAATGTATAGATCGACCGGTTTCGGAAGTACCCGTCCTTCGTTAGGACACTATTAAAACTAACATGAGATACGTAATAATGACAGATATATAAATATTAAAGTGTTGGAGTGGGAGGCAACCGAGGGGGAAGGGGTAAATAAGATTTTTTTCAGGAGGAACAGAGCGGTTCACTTTTAAAATATCTAGAATACCGCTATAAGATAAATTTACTTGATTATTCAATGTAGGTACTAGAAAATATATTTAGGGATTTTGGAATTTCTATTGCATCTAATTTATTCTAATGATAATTAAAAAAATATATGTTTTTTATTGTCACAATAAGGAACTTAAGTCCATTTTTTATATCATAAATGACGTTTAAACTTAAATACGAGTATACAATTTATTTTTTCTTAAAGATAGTTTTCGTAGTAAAAATAATTTTCAAAGTTTCAATTTTTCAAAGCCCGCCAAAACGCTCCAATCTATGTCCGGTCGGTTTTGATCAGTTTTGAGGTCAGAATGTCAAATTTCAAAACAAGGATGAGTTTTACCGTACATAACTTTATTTTCTATTCATAGTAAA
The DNA here is from genome assembly GCA_022606495.2 of Halesus radiatus. NCBI lineage: Eukaryota > Metazoa > Arthropoda > Insecta > Trichoptera > Limnephilidae > Halesus > Halesus radiatus. Next base: position 7,123 of record JAHDVE020011427.1, on the reverse strand, counting down.
CCATAACAAAACATAAGTAATAAAATTATGAACCTTTTTAGAAACGTTTAATCAAAGAATAATAATAGTATTGAGCATTAATGTTTTCATTATATCCGTGTTGATAATTGGTTTGCTCATGAATTCTCTAATTTATTTCATTAATGATAGTTTTTTTTTTATATTGAACAACAATTATAGAGTTTAAAGTCACCAAAATTGAGTTTAAATTTCGCCAAAATTGAAACAATTCATTTTTTTAAATATAATACAAAGTCGAACAATAAAAATGTTCTACTAATCCAAAAACAGAATGCGAACGTGACGTCATATGTTCAAAATGCGATAGTACCAAAATAACAAGGTGTTTTGATGAGATAATTTTTATTCACTTTTAAACGAGGATTTATAAATTCTAATTATTTATATATAATAAAAGTTATATATTCAGAATCGGTGTTTGGTGATCTATATGAATACATATTTTTAAAGCCATTATATTTTTTATTGGAGTTTCTTATTATTGTAAGCCACAAAGTAAGTGCTTTTTATGAAAACGAAAATTTTTTAATTGTAAAATATCAAAATCGAAAAACAACAAAAAATCTTTCATATGTCGCCACTGGTTACCCAGCTGTTCAATACTTATTCATTTTAGAGATTTTTAGCTTGTTTTTTAAAGTCACCACGGACCAAAATAAATTAGCTTATTTAAGCTCTCAAATCGCTGTTCAAAATTTCTTGTGTAAGTCCTGATACACAAATTTTGGTGTTTTATTATTTTCAAGGATTCATATTGTATGCTTTTTCTAATGTCTTCACATATTATGTTACCATACGTAAAAAAATTAACGCACCTTTTTGAAACTATGTAGATGTAAGTGCTTATATCCATATGTTTGTCGCATGTGGAAAATATTTTTTGGAACCTTAAAAACTAAAATACAGTACAGAAATTGCCTATTGATTCCAGTAATTCCATAAATTGTTTTTCATCCTTTTCAGTATTTAAGCACTGCTTGCTGCCTGACGGTGTCATAGGAAAATGCATACCCATGAACGATTGTGATAATATTTTATTTTTCATCCTTTCCAGCATGTAAGCACTGCGTGCTGCCTGACGGTGTCATAGGAAAATGCATACCCATGAACGATTGTGATAATATTTTATTTTTCATCCTTTCCAGCATGTAAGCACTGCGTGCTGCCTGACGGTGTCATAGGAAAATGCATACCCATGAACGATTGTGATAATATTTTATTTTTCATCCTTTCCAGCATGCAAGCACTGCGTGCTGCCTGACGGGGTCATAGGAAAATGTATATACATGGACGAATGTGATAATATTTTATTTTTCATCCTTTTCAGTATTTAAGCACTGCGTGCTGCCTGGCGGGGTCATAGGAAAATGTATACCCATGGACGAATGTGATAATATTTTGTTTTTCATCCTTTCCAGCATGTAAGCACTACGTGCTGCCTAGCGGGGTCATAGGAAAATGTATATACATGGACGAATGTGATAATATTTTGTTTTTCATCCTTTCCAGCAAGTAAGCACTGCGTGCTGCCTGGTGGGGTCATAGGAAAATGTATACCCATGGACGAATGTGATAATATTTTGTTTTTCATCCTTTCCAGCATGTAAGCACTGCGTGCTGCCTGGTGGGGTCATAGGAAAATGTATACCCATGGACGAATGTGATAATATTTTGTTTTTCATCCTTTTCAGTATTTAAGCACTGCGTGCTGCCTGGCGGGGTCATAGGAAAATGTATACCCATGGACGAATGTGATAATATTTTATTTTTCATCCTTTTCAGTATTTAAGCACTGCGTGCTGCCCGGCGGGGTCATAGGAAAATGTATACCAATGGACGAATGTGATAATATTTTGAAGTATGTTTATCAATTTTTTTTTTCGCTAACTAATTAACTAACCATCACGCCGTTTCCCCGCAGGGGTAGCCAGACAGGACGGACCGCCAATTCTCTTCTGTTATTTCGACTTCTGACATGGCCCAAAATTTTCTTAATCTTACTCATTACGCTTACATCAGCCTTGCATTCTTTACTAATCTCAATATTTTTCACACGATCATACATGGTTTTATCATATATTCGCCTTAGAGATCTCATTTCTACAGTATTCAGTCTACTTTCATCCTTCTTCTGCCAGTTCCATGCCTTGATTCCATGTTTATTAATATATACATATCAACATGCTTCGAAAGCGATGCTTTTTTCATCAGGAATATATGGAATACAATAATATTATATATCACTGATGAGGAAACCATCGTTTTCGAAACATGTTGATATGTATTTTTTAATAAAGTGGTGAATGCAAAGAAATTTTTAATTCGTTTATTGATAATATTGACAAGTCTTGAATTTGAGGTATGACATCGATGAAGATGGCATAAAGTGAACTGGTCTCACTAGCTTAGCCGGTAAAGCGGTTGTCCCGGAAAGACAGATGTGATGGGTTCGAGTCTCGGATGCGACTGATACCTTTTTTATTTTCTGCGGTTTTTGTCGGTTTCGTTTCATTTAGGATATGTTAATATTATCTTATCCAGAAATTATAATAATTATTTAATCATCGAAGATAACATTAACAAACCTCAAATGATATATGAAATAGAATAGATGAATAAAATAAAAATAATTTAATGTCAATGATGAAATATTACAATGTGATGCAAATTCTTCAATAAGTTATTGCATTTTATAAGAGTTTTTTTTTAAATTAAATTAATGCAACAAACCTTAAAACTTAACATTATTACGTAGAAACATTAATACCATAAAGGGGACCTATAATATTGATTTTGGGGTTAATAATAAAATCAAACAGGTTCTAGTTTTTGTTTTCTTAACTGGATACTTTTTTTAGGCAACCATTGTGAAGTTTCAGGGAAATTTTATGAAAAGCCATATTAAGAATGCTTCACAACCTCAAAAATTTGCTTTTTGAACGTTGAAATATAACAACAGTAACAACAAAAAATATAATTGGACGGCCTTCGTGGTTGAGTTATTAAAATCCTCGACTACGATTGCAGTGGTCACGGGTTCAAATCCCGGCGTGCTCAAATAAATGTATTCAAATAATTTGTGCTATATCGCAGTTAAATCACTTTATATGATATATATATATTTTTGTTATATCGCAGTTAAATCAGTTAATATGATATATATATATATATATATATATATATATTTATATATTTGTTATATCGCAGTTAAATCACTTAATATGATATATATTTGTGCTATATCGCAGTTAAATCACTTAATATGATATTTATATATATATTTGTTATATCGCAGTTAAATCACTTAATATGATATATATATATATATATATATATATTTGTGCTATATCGCAGTTAAATCACTTAATATGATATATATATATTTGTGTTATATCGCAGTTAAATCACTTAATATGATATATATATATATACATATTTGTGTTATATCGCAGTTAAATCACTTAATATGATATATATATATTTGTGCTATATCACAGTTAAATCACTTAATATGATATATATATATATATATATATATATATATTTGTGTTATATCGCAGTTAAATCACTTAATATGATATATATATATATATATATATATTTGTGTTATATCGCAGTTAAATCACTTAATATGATATATATATATATATATATTTGTGTTATATCGCAGTTAAATCACTTAATATGATATATATATTTGTACTATATCACAGTTAAATCACTTAATATGATATATATTTGTGATGCGTTCCTCCAAAGTGGAAGATGCCCTCAGCATCGTCCTTGTGAAAGGTCGCCAATCGGCATCGAAACGTTGCTGGAAATGGTTTTAGCCGTGTCTGGTGACCAGATATCAATAGTCAGGTACTTTCCCGCCTAACTCTTTCTCATCTCCTTCCCCTCACAACATACCCAAATTAGGGATGATATAGTCTCATCAGTCCCTGACTTTTGGGAGCAGTTGAGACTCTTGTACGGTACTCACGTAAAAATAAAAATAAATCTTCATGCCCGGTGTTTATTGCAGTGTCATCACATTTCTAGGAAAAACTGCGTCATTGGGATGTAAATCATATTAAATAGATTTTATTTTCCGTATTGCGCAATTTATCCTCATTAATTTCGCAATTCATAACTAATGTTAATTTTACGCTTGCACAATGTTATTTATAAATAACATCAAGATTTATACATTTTCCAGACATGCATTTCCAATTACTAAGTTGGATATTTTTTTATATAGAGATGAAAAAAAAAGGTTTTTGTTGTTATATATCTACGTTGTTTATAATTATTATATATATATTATATTGCATACATTTTATTTACTCCTGCACTGTTTTTATATCAGAGAAACCGTGACAAGCATAAGAATTCATATATATGTATACTGCACATCTATACACAAAATAACTTACTGTATTATCACAAACCGACGAGGACTACTTGCTCTAACACGTCCCAAGCTAGCGAGCAAGTAGGGGACATATTTACCAATAAATTCCCTTAATATATAAACAATATTTGTGGACTAATTATTGATGTAAAAATATAATTTTAATAAACTCTCCGTCAGATATTAAAATATATTTTTTTAAATAGCAAAAAAAGTACTTACGTAAAGATGCCATTTAGCAGCTTGTCTGCTGGTTCTACCTTTTTTTAAATTTAATAAAAATAACATTATCAGAAAACTCTTAGAACTGTACGAGTTTCGAAGCCGCTATCAGCTACTTCCTTTAACAGATTTTCGCTATTTCATTTCTGGATTATCAAATTGGATACATTTTGTATGTCATGTACAAAATAGTTAGTTTAATAATAGTTTTTTAACATAATTCCAAAAACTAACTTTGATTTCAGCAAATTAGCAGACCGGTTTCGAGAACCCCCAAAACCGATGCATTGTGAAGACAGTGAGAAGGTTTGCTGCCGTAACTACCCGACCCACACTGCTAAACAAGGTGAAGAAGGTTCATAGTTCGATTCTCAGTCGCAACCAAATATATTTTTTTTATCGTGTATGTTTTATGAATTCATATTGTTTATTGTAATAATACAATATTGCCAACAAGCCTTCCATTCATATGCTTGGTGTAACCTTAAGTGACCAGCTCAGGTATGGGGGCTCCATCGAAGCCAGAGTCAAGTTAGCCCCTCGGAAGGTGGGCGTACTGTACAAAGCCTAGAGAAACTTTGCACGACTGCTCACCCTGTACAAATCGCAAGTGCTCCCCACTGTAGAATTGGCAGCCACCTCTGGTCAGGAGCCTCAAAATATCTAAAAAAAATCCTTTATTCTGTGCAGAAATGGGCGGTCCTTTGATAGATTTGCATATCTTAACAAACGGATTGCTATCTTTGGAGCACAGACGTCAATGGGAATCCTGGACTTGTTCTACCGATATTCTAATGGAAGATGGTCTGAGGAAATAGCGTCATTGATCTCTTCGGCACCGGTGCACAATCTGGAAATTCGCCAATCGCGCACCCAACATTTATCAGATGAGAACGGGTCGCTTCTACGACTCGTTCTTGTCTTCAACAGCTCGACTGTGGAATGATCTGACGGCCTCTGTGTTTCCTCCATCCTACCACAAGAATATTTTCAATACCCAGGTTCACTCCTTCATATCCTCTAAAAGACAGCAACCCCAAAGATGATAAAAGCCTCGAAAGAAATTATTTCCTTCAGGGCCTCCAGTATGGAATTACTGTAAAAAGAATAATTATAATATCGTAGTGGAAACGTTCATATTTAAAAGTATTTTTTTTATTTAGAAATATATTTAAATCTTAATTTTTCTGACGTTTTTACAGCATAGACAAATTCCTGATAATTTGTAATATCCTTGTTTCTTTACCGACATTTCCTTTTCGTGATAATTACGAAGGTAGGTAAATGGTGTCATGGCAGAAATAGATTAATTAATAGACTGTTAAACATTTCCTCTTTTATCTTTTGTACAATAACTCCACACAGAAGGCACTGAAATAAATAATTTCCTTGGGGCCTATGTCATCTTTAGAGATGCTTATGGAGAATATTTTCTAAGAAAGGAAGGAATGAATCCAGGCTTCAAATAGACCATTGTTGTGCCGAAGAGGAACGCAGAGCTCATGTTCAACAGCTCGGCTGCAGAATGATGTACCAGCTTCCGTGCTTCCACCCTCCTGCAACATCAGTCTATTGAAAACACAGTTATACTCCTGAATTTCTTCAAATAGGCAAAGATGATAAAAAGGACCTGAGGGCCTATGCATTTTTGGTGTAGACATTATGAATATAAGTTTTTTTTATGTTAATTTATTTTTTATTTAGGTCTGTCAACAGTGGTTCCTATCAATGCATTTACATTTGTATTAATTAGGCTGATAATATCACTAATTATAGACAAACATTTCATCTTCTTCTTCTATTATGTAAAGAACAATGTCCCGGGCGGACGATGTGTGTTTGTTTTGTATCCAAAGCTACAGTTTTATTCCGAACTTAATAAAATTTTGCACACCTACAAGACAAGAGGAAGGTCACTGTCTATGTGAGATTTCTAAAAACCACCCCCATCCCCCTTTCCCACCCTTAAAGCCAAATTTTGATACTTCTCGATGAAATTTTGCACACTTGACGTTCAAAATAAGAGGAAAAATACTGGATAAGGGTAGAGAGTAAAAGTAGGAGTAGGGGTACGGGTAGGGGTAGGGAGTAGGAGTAGGACTAGGAGTAGGAGTAGGGGTACGGGTAGGGGTACGGGTAGGGGTGGGGATTATAATAATTTACTCCAAACCATTTATAACCCCTGGTAACGCCTGGTATTTCAGCTACTGTTAACAAAGAAAGAAGCATATAATAATGATAACATTATTCAATGAATCGAATATTTATTTGACATGATATTGGTTCAGAGAAGTTGAAAATGGTGATTTTTAAAGGTTGGTGTCACCGACATGGCGTGGATACTTAAAAAACCGGTTGCTCAGCGAATGTCAACTGTATTTTAAAATAAAACAAATACTTAAGTTCCTACAAATTCAACATGTTTTTATACAACAGTAATTATGATAGAACAATTTTTATTATTCAATTTCTCTTCATTGACTT